>VDFB02070100.1:27046-195834 GCA_007258455.2 Sequoia sempervirens | reverse complement strand
GAGAGAGAGGGGGGAGTGGAAGAGAGATAAAAGGTAGGGTTTAAGGGTTAAGGGTAGAGGGGAGAGAGGGAGAGGGGGCAGGAGGGATAGACTTGAGAGAGGGGGGGAGTGGGAGAGAGATAAAGGGTAGGGGGTACAAGGGTTTATGGTTTAAGGGCTAAGGGTAGAGGAGAGAGGGAGAGTGGGTAGGAGGGAGAGACTTGAGCGAGAGAGGGGGGGAGTGGGAGAGAGATAAAGGGTGTGGTTTAAGGGTTAAGGGTAGAGGAGATAGGGAGAGTGGGTAGGAGGGGGAGAATCTCAAGAGAGAGAGGGGGGAGTGGGAGAAAGATAGAGGGTAGGGGCTTCAAGGGTTTAGGGTTATAGGGTTAAGGGTTTATTTTTTTATTTGCATTGATTTATGTTTTATATATGTGTACAATAATTTTATAATTAGATAATACTTAATTTTAAAATTTACATAGTTTCCCATGGAGCAATTCGATGGAACACATTTTATATAAGTTGTATATAATTGTATATCAGATTCTTGAACTTAAGAATTCCATGAAACAAATATAAGTTGTATATAATTGTAATTTAGGAAAAATGATTTTAAAAACTTCACTAGGTTTCAAATAAGGATTGAAAGCATATATATGGGTTTACATGCAACCAAAAAAAGTGAGAGATGAAGCTATCAAAGATTCTTGAACTTAATAATTTTCCATGGAACAAATATGTACATATAATTGTAATTTACACAAAATGATTTACAACTATGTACAAGTTACTATAAGTTCTCATTTGAACATGTATAGGGTTACAAGTGAACTTGAAAACCATGGATATAATCTAAGTCAAAGATTTTGGTTCAGCCCTCTTCAATAACATGTAGAATTTTTTGATGATCACCACTATCTAGTCTCCATTTTCTTCGGCCACGTGCATGTGGAACTGCATGAAGATGTAGGTGGTAGCAATTATTAATTGACTATATTGATATACCTTGTTATCAGGTTGATAGTCAACAAAATGAATCCCATGCTGAACAACTTTGACTTGTTTTAGATATGTCCCTTGCACTACAACAGAACCTGCATGGTAAACATGAACCTAAGGTAAGACATGAACGTGTGCAACATTTTTGTGCTCAAGGTTTGTACAATATATATTTAATGTTTATAATGTAATGTGCACATGTGAATACAATGTATATAAAATTTTAAATTCAAACTCACCTGTGGGAAATGACATTCCATCACTTGTTTCAGGTTGTGTTAGCTTATTCCTCTCTTTTGTGCAACACAATAAATAATAGCTAAAACCTTCTATGTTTCCAAGCTCTACTATGACTGCAAAAACATCTCCTATACACCAAATTTACACAAAAATATTCTTAAAAAATTAGAAATGTCTCTAAAGATCATTAACTAGATATATATAATATTTAAATTATAGAAAACTTACACATGTACCTTTTCTAACCAATCTTGAAATATGGTCATAATCAATTGAAATCAAAGGAATGTCTTCAAATCTTTCTTCCTCATTTTCATCATATGTTTCTAAAACAGCTAGTGACACTGTATCCCATTTACCAACATATCCAAGTTCTTGATTGTTGCATGCATAATCAGAGTTTCCCTTAATGCACTCAGTGCAAAAATAAGAGTAATCCCTTGTGTCTAATGTCCATCCATGGTGACTATCTGAACTCCTAACACAATGCAAAGATCTTATTTTTTCTACGGGCTCTTGCATCCATGCATCGATCTTCTATCCACACCTAGATACATGTACAACAAAAAACATATGTGAAAAAATATGTATATATATATATAAAATTTTAATTTAAATAAATTCAAATGTTTGATTTAATGTAATTTATATATACCTAATATCTCCCAAAACACTCTATGTGGAATGTGTTGGTTTGTTCTTGAAGATGTGTTGACCACATTTGATGCAAAGTGTTTCTTGTACCATTTAACAACATCATGTGCATTGTCTAGATGATCTTTTGGATAACTCATTTGATGCTTTCTTAAAGCTCGTTTGATGCAAGCTCCTACTCCATCATGCTCACCCTTTCCATGCCCACTCTAAAAAAAACTCCAAACATGTGGTATTTTGTAGATTTTATTATATCTACAAAGTGCATAGAATGGTTGTGAATATTTGAATTGTGTCATGCATCCATCTAACCATACAAAATGATTTTCAAATTTTACACCTCTACTTCTCAAATTCCCAAAAAATATTGTAAAGCAATGTTGGACAAAAAGTGTTTCATGCTCTTTATTATCACTAATATAAAAGTGATATTCTTTCTTAATGGCTCATTCTTCATCTTTACTCTCAACACCATCCAATTTTGATTGTGCATGTCGATAACACACATGAACCATAATAGTGATCTGCTTTGAAAACTAATACTTTGATTGAATCTCCTGTTGATGTACAAAGGAGTAATTTTCTGGGAAGTCAACTACTAATAGAACTGTTCCACATGGGAAAGTATCTCTCAATGTTTGGAATTGTTGTGCTTTCCACTTGGCAAAAAAGGAATGCTATATGTATGGTCGTATCAATTTTTGAAAATCTTCCATAAATTTTCCAATGGGAATCTCCTCTTCTACATAGTTCAACCTTATGGAATCTTTCCCAAAAAAAATTTGCAACTTTACATACTTGTACATGTGTGAGTAAAATATGTGAATAAGTAATAAACCACACAATCAATGAAACATTACATTCCAGAGAATCCAAATAAAAATCTAATCAAATTGAAACAAATAAACTCTCTAAAAAAAGTCCTTACATGTTGCAATTTACTATCTTTGTTAGGTCAATATCCTCAATTCTTGAAGGAAATTAGGAAAAATTTCCACATGTCTCACAAATTCCTTTTACATAGTTTATTTGAGGTCCATTTTCATGATCACATAATATAGACTTTATGAACAAACTTGTCTGTTTAGGAGGTGCATTTTGAAACCAACATTTTTCTTCCCTCATCTTTCAAAACACTTGATAGTAGAGATCAAATTAAATATGATAACGGCAACAACAAGTATCAAAAAACTTGTTTATCTTCACATAATATGGCTTTAACCTTTGAAACATTGTTTTCCCAATCTTTACATGAGGATATGCATTACAAAAGTTCATATACATCTCAAATTGTGTTATGTCTAGCCAATGTTTGATATGATTTTCATAAATACTAGGTCCAATCCTGTGTCTCATGACATCTCTAGTATTTGATGATGGACAAGTTTGATCATGCCAAAAACTTGAGACCAAGTTCCTAACAACATCTTCAATCCTATCATAATGGGGAGCTCTACACATAATTTCCCAATTTCCTTCTAAACTCTCATCCAAAAACATTCTCTTTTTCTCATATTCTATAACCAATTTCAATTGAAAGTGCAAACATTTTTCTTTTTCTTGCTATATCTTGATGTACAATAGATGTCAGCATCACCCTTCTTGTAGTGGCCTTATCCACTGATTGAGATCCTTTCCCAATGGAATCTAAACCCTTTTTAACATTTTGAACTATATCCTTTTGTAATCCCATTTTTTTCTTCTTATTTGATGTCGAATGTACACCAACAATTGTAATGACTCTTTGAGCTCATCACAAAGAAGTAAACATGATAACAATTGGGTTTTTTCAAGCGTATCAAGATGATTGAAATGATGATTGATTATTCCATTTACAGATTTAGTCATTGACCTCTTTCTCTTATTATAAGGTTGGTTGGCATAACATTTCAGTTTCTCCATATCCATTTCATGTAAATGATCTAAATTTCTATGAGAAATTTTTTTCCCCACCTTTTCAGCTAGTTTTATATGCTCATCCATACCAGTAGGAGGAAGTGATCTCGACCCCTCTCCAACATGCATTGTTTGAACTTGTGCCTCCTCCCTATCTTCAAGGACCATGTGTTCTTGAATGGATTCATTTGATCCAATGTCTAGATTTTCCTCAACTTGAGCATGAGAACTTCCTACTTGTTGATCCCTTCCTACATTTCACAAAATATATTGCAAACAAAAGTGAGAGATGATGTTATATAAGTGAAGTTTATGTATGCAAGAAAACAAAGTGATAAGACATGATGCTATAAGTGAGAGAAGTTTCTACTAGTTTTATATGCTCATCCATACTAGTAGAAGGAAGTGATCTTGACCCCTCTCCAAAAAGCATTGTTTGAACTTGGGTCTCCTCCCTAACTTTAAGGTCCATGTGTTCTTCAGCGGATTTGTTTGATCCAATATCTAGATTTGGCTTGACTCCAGCTTGAGAAATTCCTGCTTGTTGTTTGAATTTACATGCAAGCAAATAAAGTGAGAGACTATGAGTTATCTAAGTGGAGTTGAAACAAATAAAATCAAAGATTCTTGAACTTAAGAATTCTATGGAACAAAAGCAATTGGAAGTAGATGATAAAGAAATTAGGGAATGTCTATGCAAGATGACTATTGGAAATATATTTATAAGCAAAAAAAATGAGGTGTTAATAAAAGTCCTAAAAACACACTTGAGAGAGAGAGAGAGAAGAAACACGCATGTACCTTGTTTCTTTCTATGATAATTTTCCAAGTTTTGTTCACGCCTCTTTTGTTCTTCTTCTTTTGACAATTTTCGTTGAGACACATTTTTTATTTGTCTTTGTTGTCCCATTTTCTTCTTCAACTTAAAGATGACTCAAAACAAGTCCTCTACCAACTTAATTAAATTCACCTCCAAATTTTTCCTTGATTGATAAAAATGAAAAATTGTCTCTCCAATATTTGCCTACTTGATAAATGTGCAAAAACCTCTTCTCCAAAATTTGTGCTTCAAGTGATATAAATGAGAATTAATCTTGCAATTTGATATCTAGAATAATGAAAAATAAGCTTCTATTTATATGTATATGGGATGGGAAAAAAATTATTCTAGTATAGATGGAATAACTAGATCCTAGTTTAAATGAATCAAGTAGTAAACAAACAAGTTATTTCATTGTGGAGTTTGTTGTTATTTAATGCATAGGTATGCACAACATATATAGTAATTTTAGAATTTTGTTAAAGTGTCAAAAATGTATAATAGAGGTATAATTTGAATTGGATTTTCTTAATTATATTTAAATTAAATTTCAAGTTACTTGTCAAAAATATTATATTTTGTTCTGAACTTAATGGTTCATGTTGCTTGAGTCATTTTAAAAAATATATTTATTGTGATCAACATGAATGAACTTAATTATAAAGTGGCATTGATTTCCTAAAATTGTACTAGAGATCAAATGTGTATTGAATATAAGGAAATGTAAGTTGTAAGAGATCATTAAATAAACAAACATGTATGTACATATTGAATATTTAAAGCAAATGCATACATATATCATGTGTAAACATGTAACCATAAGCAAACACATGTACATACATGTAAAGAGATTCAATGTATAAACATAACACGTGTTATAAGCAAAGAGGAAAATGTATGTATATATCATATAAGAAAATGTATGTCCATATCATATAAGCAAATTAATGTAAATTAGAGATCATCAAATGTCAAATACTAAAGATCAACAAATAAGCAAATGTAAGAGATCATCAAATCTTGAATACTAAAGATCATCATATAAGCAAATACATGTAGTAAAGATCATAAATCTAGTGTGCAGGGCCTAATATGAATGTCGACTCCTGGTCGAACGACCATTTGAATGAGAATGGTCCTGCTCTGATAGATGTGTTGAGTCCTGCAAATAAAATTATGTATAGAATGTGTTAAATACATATAATTTATATTAAATAAATTTTATGAAAGTTATTTTTAAATGAGCTTGTATTTTTAAATATCTAACTAGATCTATGCATACATAAATATTGCATGTAGATATATACACGTGTATATATGAAAATTTAAAACTCACATGTCCACTAGCAGCAAATTCATCCACATCCGAGTCACGTTGATCATGCACACGATTTGGACCAAGGCTAGGAGTGACATGAGGTATGTCCACCTATAACAATATGTATACATATATATCAACTTACATGAATATCTAGTTCAAACAAAAATTTCAAAATAATTAAAAAAGAATTGAAACATGCACATGCACACATACATGCACATCATCTGATATCAGATGACCTAAGTCCTCTGAAACGGTCACCTCCACCATATCCACCAAATGGTCAAGTGACGAATCAACATCTGCATCCATTTGATCTATCCCATGTCATGCCAGAAATGATGAATGTAGAGGACTATGAAGGTGAGATGGCATCGGCAATGGTGAACTAGAACTAATCAACATATCAGTAAAACCCATAGTCTGTGCAGCTGCCGAATGAACTGTAAGTGGATCCTGATGTGCACTAGTGCTTGGCTGAGAGTGATGGGATCCTAGAGCTTAACAAAATCCGTGTGCCAAACAATCTTTGACATGCTCTATATCGATCCCATTGTCTGATGCAATGTGGGCATATGCCTCCAACAAGTCCTCAACCAAATAATGTAGAGTCCTGCATGCCATATCTCCTATAAGTGCATCAAGTTGTGTAGGAGTAGGGATGTCGGCCACTATAAAAGGATCCAAGGTGGTCCGATGTGCTGGAAATGGCATGGATTGGGAATGTTTGGACATCAAATACTGACCTACACAATCATAAGATATCCTAGTGGTAGCAGCCGCAATGTCACCTACAGTGTCAATTGCTTCCTTTTGGGTGTTGGTGTAAATAGGTTTTTACCTTTTACACATTGTCTTAAGCTTAACTTAGGACACATATTTAATATTTGCTAATATTTTTTTTGGGTAGTTTCACCCGTGACTCATCTTGTTTTATGACGGTGAGTTTGTTCACCGCATTTCTTGCCTATTTAATAGGCTTCTATGTACATGATTATTAAAACCATCTTAGCTTTAATTAAGCTTATCACATTATTTTGTGATTATTTTTTCTTGGATGTGAAGGTTGAGTTGCAGGTTACTCCTGGGTGATTTGGAACTAAATTCCAACATGGTATCAGAGCAGGCCTCCTGCCCTTCCTTCCGCTGAGAATAATTTGCCGCTGGTGTTTTGGGAGACCTCCGTGTGGTTAGCCTGCACCTATTTTCGCAAAAAATATTTTTCGGGGAATATTTGATTCTCTGGTCATCAGCGTTCTTTGCAAATCTGAGGCATCCTTCCTCCATCATCGCTGGTCTAGTCTTTCTTTCGTGGTACTCATATGCAGATCTCCCTGCAGGTGTTATTGTCATTTTGGATCAGAACCCGTCCAATCCTCATCGGCGTCAAATCTAGGATCCTCGACATATTCTGCAATCTTGGCTCCATCAACCAGATCTCGTGGGCTATTCCACTGTCGGCATGCATTCATTGCCACTCATTGTGCCCTCCATCTTCTACCGCCGGCCCCTGTGGTTACTTCCCCCGATCTCCATCCTCCACTGGTCTTCATTCATTGACTGTCGGCCTTGTCTCCATTTGTCAGATCTGTCACTTGCTGCGCCGAGCTACATTTTCTCTTCCGCCGGTGCTTTGAAGCTTCTATTGCTGGCATCTTCACCTGGCCGTTGAAAAATTCATCGGCTATTTGTTCCCTCGGCGAGTACCCTGTTGTCTCTCCCATCGGCATCCACTTGATCTGCAGTCCGCACACTTCATCCGTCGTAGAAGAGATTATCGGTTGGGTGAATTGTCCGTGCCACATCTGCATCGGCGTGTCTTCAATCAATCGGGAACTCTTGCATCTGATCGTCAGATCTGAGATCTCTTATTGGCCAACCCGTGCAGGCTTTTTCATTGGCGGATCCCTTCACAGTTGGTCCGACTTCATTGATCTGTCGGCACAGTCATTCCTATTGGTGGATCCGTTGGCTTGCTAGTGTTAAATTTTTGGTATCGACATTTCTTGGCATCAACCATACTGTCCCTCCTCCTGCCGGATTTTCTCCCTCACTGGTCAGATCTGAGTGTACCCCTCTCTCTGCATACCTGTGAGGTCTTATCAGCGTTAGGTGCTGAATATTCCAATCAATCATTGGCCTCTGCACCGACCTTTATGTTTTTCCGTTGATGACTTTAGCTTCTTGTAAGTTGGCCGACCACTATCACTTGCGGGACTGACATTATTCATCCGACCGTGTATACTTTGGTGTTGTTTGATCTCAAATCAGCGTTTATTGATTGGTATGCGGGCTCATTAATTTCTCACACTGGCCCGAGGTCCTCCTTACCACTGGCGTACATCTCTGGTTATCACATCAACGATCGCTAGCTTTGAAGAAATCTACTGTGTTGAAGGGTACGAAAGTGCCTTTATTATATTGCAGGTTCCTATTTATATATTCAAACTTTGTATTTGTTTGAAAAGGCCCACATATATTGTTGATGGGGTGGGGTGGCCCACGGGTGGCTCAGCCACCGGGGCACCACCACTCCACCACCATCGCTCTGCCTGCCCGCCACCAATGGCGGTGGCAGGCCTAAAACATTTTTTAAATAAGGTGGTTATATGCTGTAACCAGGGGTAGTTTTTCTGCACTCAGTTAGTGATGGTATTTTGCTCCTGTTTAGAATAAAGTGCCTTTTTATAGGCCTTTTTTTTTTGTTTTTGCATAACTTTTGATCCAGATAGCGAAATTTTGCAAACGAAATATCATCGGAAAGGTGGCGATCTCAACTTTTCAATAATGCTGATGTTTCGTCAGAATTTTGTCATTTGGCTACATTTATTTCTCATTGAAGTTTGAAGATCTAGTTGCACTCGTGTGCTCTTCATATTTTCTCTGTACTTCAGTTCATTTCTAGATCATCTTTCAATTGACTGTTGCTTCATAGATTCCAGAGTTGTGCCAGTTTGTGAGTTTTCCAGTGTTCCTTGGCATCGGGTCTGCTGTTGCTTTATCATGATTCCGACTTGAGTCCTTGAGTGACTCTAATATGGTTTCTAGCAAACAGAAGTATCTTTCCTTGCTTGCCGCATTCAGGATTCCAGTGTTACTCCACAAGGTACTTCCAGTGCTTCTTCTTGCAACAGGTTATCTCTTATGTTGGAATTTAGTTCCAAATCACCCAGGAGTAACCTGCAACTCAACCTTCACATCCGAGAAAAAATAATCACAAAATAATGTGATAAGCTTAATTAAAGCTAAGATGGTTTTAATAATCATGTACATAGAAGCCTATTAAATAGGCAAGAAATGCGGTGAACAAACTCACCGTCATAAAACAAGATGAGTCATGGGTGAAACTACCCGAAACAAATATTAGCAAATATTAAATATGTGTCCTAAGTTAAGCTTAAGACAATGTGTAAAAGGTAAAAACCTATTTACACCAACACCCCCCCTTAAGTGCAAACTTAGGGAGATTATTATGCAAGATGAAATGCAAATATGAGTCCCGGCTACGAGGCCATATTAGGTACTCATGTACAAATGCAAATGAAATCTCTCATAACTGGAGAAAAAGGAGAAAACCCAGTGGGACAAAACTCCTCCCCAAAAGAGAGATACAATACAATAATAATATCCATCACAAATCCAATCAATCTTTATCCATACAAAGGATGATAAAAGAGATCATAGGACCCCCCCATAAGAGATAACCTGTTGCAAGAAGAAGCACTAGAAGTACCTTGTGGAGTAACACTGGAATCCTGAATGTGGCAAGCAAGGAAAGATACTTCTGTTTGCTAGAAACCATATTAGAGTCACTCAAGGACTCAAGTCGGAATCATGATAAAGCAACAGCAGACCCGATGCCAAGGAACACTGGAAAACTCGCAAACTGGCACAACTCTGGAATCTATGAAGCAACAGTCGATTGAAAGATGATCTAGAAATGAACCGAAGTACAGAGAAAATATGAAGAGCACACGAGTGCAACTAGATCTTCAAACTTCAATGAGAAATAAATGTAGCCAAATGACAAAATTCTGACGAAACATCAGCATTACTGAAAAGTTGAGATCGCCACCTTTCCAATGATATTTTGTTTGCAAAATTTCGCTATCTGGATCAAAAGTTATGCAAAAACGAAAAAAAGGCCTATAAAAAGGCACTTTATTCTAAACAGGAGCAAAATACCATCACTAACTGAGTGCAGAAAAACTACCCCTGGTTGCAGCATATAACCACCTTATTTAAAAAATGTTTTAGGCCTGCCACCGCCATTGGTGGCGGGCAGGCGGAGCGATGGTGGTGGAGTGGTGGTGCCCCGGTGGCCGAGCCACTCGTGGGCCACCCCACCCCATCAATAATATATGTCGGCCTTTTCAAACAAATACAAAGTTTGAATATATAAATAGGAACCTGCAATATAATAAAGGCACTTTCGTACCCTTCAACACAGTAGATTTCTTCAAAGCTAGCGATCGTCGATGTGATAACCAGAGATGTACGCCGGTGGTAAGGAGGACCTCGAGCCAGTGTGAGAAATTAATGAGCCCGCATACCAATCAATAAACACTGATTTGAGATCAAACAACACCAAAGTATACACGGTCGGATGAATAATGTCAGTCCCGCAAGTGATAGTGGTCAGCCAACTTACAAGAAGCTAAAGTCATCAACGGAAAAACATAAAGGTTGGTGCAGAGGCCAATGATTGATTGGAATATTCAGCACCTAACGCTAATAAGACCTCACAGGTATGCAGAGAGAGGGGTACGCTCAGATCTGACCAGTGAGGGAGAAAATCCGGCAGGAGGAGGGACAGTATGGTTGATGCCAAGAAATGTCGATACCAAAAATTTACCACTAGCAAGCCAACGGATCCACCAATAGGAATGACTGTGCTGACAGATCAATGAAGTCGGACCAACTGTGAAGGGATCCGCCAATGAAAAAGCCTGCACAGGTTGGCCAATAAGAGATCTCAGATCTGACGATCAGATGCAAGAGTTCCCAATTGATCGAAGACACGCCGATGCAGATGTGGCACGGACAATTCACCCAACCGATAATCTCTTCTTCGACGGATGTGAAGGTTGAGTTGCAGGTTACTCCTGGGTGATTTGGAACTAAATTCCAACATTGGGAAGCAATGACAACCTCATCTGCTATGGGGGCTAGAGCTAGGGGGAGAGCAAGAGACCTCTCACCAAACAATTCCCTAAACACTGGGGTTGGTCTATTTGCTCGATGATAGGTGGGCCTATCAGCAATCCTGCCACGCCTTTGACTAGCATATTGTGGAATGTCCAGGTAGTTAACTCTGAGGCCCAAATGGACCTCCGCATACAACTGCTGAAAAAAATATAATGGAATCTAGTTATTGTTTGGGTATTGACCATGAGCTGCAAGAAATCATGGGTAGATCAATTCAGCCATAGCACAATTAACACATCTAGTGACCTAGTATCCCCTAACCTTACGTACATTTTGATAAAAAGGAAAACAAGTGCTTTTTATCATTTCTTTGGTCACACTATCCTGTATTTTTTTAAGGGGAACATCGCCATGTACTTCTTCCCGCATGCGAGAAAGAATAGCAACTACTCTATCTGGGGAATATGCACTAGTCCTCTCAAGTTCATCTCTTAGTTTTTCTAAACTATGCAATATTGACATACATGGTTCAGAATATATCCATGGGTTTGCACCCTGTGCTAATGAGTCTCTCAATTTTTTAATCTCATTAGTGGTATTTGCAAACACAGAATCTGGAGGTGGAACATGATCTGCATTTTCCATGTTATATATATATATATATATATATATATATATATATATATATATATATATATATATATATATATATATATATATATATATATATATATATACAATACACCTAAAAGAGCAATGAGACCTTGGTAAATAATATATCTAGATAAAGGGAATACAAATCTAAAATAGTTGTAATAATTCATCTACTCACCAATAATATTTTCATACCATTAACAAAAAAACATTCAACATCTATCATAGTTTTTAATAATTTCAAAATATTCAAATTACTAGATTGCACACAAAACATAATCTAAAACAATTCTAAAATTTAAATTTAAAACATAATCTTTATTTAAATAGTTCTAAAATTTAAATTACTAGATTGCACACAAAGCATTATTACTTAACATTGGTGGTCATGTAAAATCAATCCAGTCATTATTGAAGGCACAAATAAGAGAAGAAAATGAGATAGATGAAGATGTCCCTTATAAGGTTCATTGTAAAATTATATAACCATATTATCCTTTGATACAAAAAGCTATGTCAAGGATTATTTGTATCTTCCTCATAATTATGTTTCACATATTGAATATTTCAGGGAGGATTGTGTGGATGATTTGAAAGTTAAAACAAAGATTGGTTGAGATCGACAAAGGATATTTTGATCAAATCCAAAATCCTAAGAATAGAGAAGATGGTGAGTCATATTTTAATATCTACCTTATCTTCACTCCTATTCAAATGCAACCTCTCCAACCAATATATTGGATTGCAAAATAAGTAATAGATATATATATGAACTTACTCCTAATCCCCCTCCATTTACCCCACCATTAGATATGCATATTTGTATTCACCTACTCAAGTTTTATGAGACCCTAGGTGGCTTTCTGAATACATCAAAAATATTATGCATGATGTTTAAGAATTTAATTGTGATGGATCAAGATATATTCCAAGAATTTATAAATGAAGTATATATATATATATATATATATATATATATATATATATATATATATTTGTTTGAGTGTTTAAAATTAGTTAACAATTTCTTTTAGGGATTTATGCAAATATGACATAGATTAGAAAGATAATTTCATGTCATTTTGGTGAAGTCATAACTTAACTTTTAATTTATCATTTATGGGAATGACATCTTCAAGAAGTTTATAGAAGGCCATAGATGGTGGGCCACTTTTTGAATTAAATTTAGTTATTGAATTTGTATTTTTTGGATGTGCATTTAGATTTAAATTTACATGCCAAAGTCACAATGTCCTACTCTTGATTAAATACCTACAAGAAATTAAGGAACTTGGGATACCCACCTCCCAATGGTCTTGGAATGGATGCATTTAGATGGAGAAGGATTTCAAAAGGATCATGGTACTTGTGGACCCCTCAAAGGCATGATATATAACACATGAACTTTATTTATGAAATTTGGTCTTTAGTTGTTGGCTTCTAGTATGAATGTTATCTATAAGGTGGAATTCTTAGTTGAGACTCTCAATCTTCCATTGTTGGTTTCTAGTGTGATTATGCAATATGAGCCAAGTATTAATTTATAAAGTTAATTATTGAAAGAAGGTATATAAATTATTATTCAAGCATGTCTTAATTCTCATACAAAGTTGTCTTAGTCAATTTCTCAATGTATGAGTTCCATATATTTGTAAATTTTTCTTAATATAAAAACATATTTTATTTCATTAATTAACCTATCTATTCCATGTTACAAAGGATGCTCTTCTTTTAAATTATAAGTATATAATTCAAAATTAATTAGTAATTTTCAAGATAGAGTACACACAATTTCTTTAGTTAAAATAAAATAATATTCTTATTTCCATGAGAGCTATGTAGAATGGTAGCTTGATGTCTCAAAAATATTTCTTTCATACATACTAAATTTTGATCATGTTATATTATGAGTGAATCGTCTCAATTATATAGCCAAGCACATCAAAAATTTATAGATTGGAAAGAAAAATAATCACACATTTATCATATTTTTATATGTATAAAGTTTCTACCATCAAACTATTTATACTTATAGATTAAATTATTTTTGAATTTGGTTATTTGGGTTCAACATGTCATGCTATAGGATTTTCTTGTGTTTTCACCATGTTGTCATGTGTAGATCATAGCTATGTATTTTATAGGTGTAGGAATTTTAGAGGAAGGCAAGGTTGAACAAAATGCATAAGGATGAGATGGATCCTTGTTTACCTTAGGATTTGGTTGAGACTCCCTTTGAGCATAATCAAGGGGTGGTTGGTCCTCTTGTAGACATGATTAATTTAGGTCTTGTCAAGAGAAATTTAGAGGAGATTGGTAGAGACAAGAATCATGTTATAGATGGATTAGTTGGAGTTCATTGCCTCTACCATTCTCTTGAATTGCAACATTCACCTCTTGGTATTCTTTCTAATAATTTAAAAATATGAATAAGGTTCAAGTTTAGAAGATTATAGGAACCCTTTGGTCTCAAGTTTGGAAACTAAATATGGAAACTCCATTACAAAGGAACAAGGTTCATTCATGGAAAAGGATAAGGTTGACAATAAGATATAGTTCCTTGAAGAATTTTGGATTCAAGTTGTGTTCAATGATAGATCTACTAATGTTTTTTGGGAAAATGACCCTCTTTATTAGATACATTGCCACTATTGGTGGAGTATTTCTAATTGGATGTTATTTTTCTAACTTACAACTATATTTTTCTTGTTGTTGTTCCATGCCAATATGATTGTTCATTTTTTATCTCTTTATTGGTCTTTGTAAAAGGGTGGGGCCCTTTCAAAATTTCTATTTCTAATTCATAAATTCAACCAAAAGTATTTACCCTAAAATTAAAATATAAATTTAAACTTTAAAATAGTCTTTTTTGATATTATATAATAGCCTCATGTGTTTAATTTATAAATACTATTATTCTTTATGTTTAATTTCAAAATTTTAATGCTCGAGCAAGTATAGTTTACAAGTGCATTCTTTACATTTTTTCTCTTTCTTTTGTATTATTTTGTATATGGGTGTCTTATATGCATTGCCTCAAACATATAATTTTGATGTCCTATACCTAATTCTAAATGTAGTTTTATGAATGTATTCCTCCTTTATTCTTTGCTAATTGTAATTGAATATTAGACCTATTTTTTAAAATATGGCCACCCCTCTCAATCAGTAAAATAAGTCATCTATTTTAGGTGGTGGATATTAATGTTAATTGTTTATTTATTGAACATGTACATAATCAAGACAACTTGGAAAAGTGTCTTATCTTTCTTTTTCATAAAAATAGTTGGAGCATCCCATGACAAGACACTAGAACATATAAATCCTTTCTTTAAAATGTCATTTAGGAAATCCTTTAATTCATGCAAATATGAAGTGTTTGTTCGATAGGGATCTCTAGATATAGGGGCTAATTCATGCATGAACTCTATTAAAAAATAAAACACCCATTTAGGAGGAAACATGAGGAGTTCATTCTAGGAAAGACATCCTAAGACTTTTGTAATGGAGGTTTATTTTCATTTGAATGGTTCTCATTCACTTTTACTAAATAAAAATTAACAACAAACAAGGCACACCCTTTTCTTTATTCTCTTTTGAGTTGTAAAATAGAAAATTTAATAATACCTTCATTCCTTCTAATCCTAATAGAACTATTTTATTATACATTTCATTCAAACAATCTAGTTTCTTTCCTCTAAATTTATTTTTCGATTCATACATTTAGAACCAACCATTTTTGGAGTAATGTCATAAGACTCAAAGGAAAAATATGAAGAATTTTATCCAAGTTTCCATTGTATGCACCCTAAGTTATAATTTTAGAATGGTATAATTTATAAACTATCTAAGTTGTGACATGTACACAACTCAACACTACCTCTTTTAACAAGGATTTAGATTTTAAGTTGAATTTCTAAACTACCTAAGGTGATACAAAATAGTAAGAAGCACCTAATTATATTACTATTTTAAGATATAAAATATATTAATTCTACTTCATAGCTCTAGGTATGACATTTTCACATCATTATCACCATGCTCCCTAGCTTTCTTTGTCGGTGTCATCCATCATGAATGAGGCCCACTTTTCTAAAGGTCCTATATATAAAAGATAATTAGATAAACCTTCACCAATGTTTGCATATTAATTCTAATTGACTACCACTTTATACCTTTTACCAATTTATAATTTCATAGTTTACCAATATAAAAAATTGTAGGGGAATAACTATAATTCCCCATTTTTATAAATAGTCTAGATTAGCTATGTTCCAATTGAAGTTTTGTTAGAGTGTAATATAATATGTTAAGTTCTAATAAATGGTTTTAGATTAATTGTTTCAAATCCCTCAAAAAATTATACTCATTAGAGAGGTTGTGCATTAATAAATCTTACCAATTAGGGATCGTATTCTTATTTATACTTTCATACCACAATCATTAGCATAACTTATCAACCTCAATGAGGGAAATAGTCACTATTATGGTTCACATTTTTATTTACCAATAATTCATTATTGTGGGTTGAACAAAATAATTCATCCGATACAAAATTCTAAAGATATATGGTTATCAACAATAATTTTAATAACAAATATAACCCAAAAAAATTAACATGAACTGTTTGATATAATGCCTCAAATAAATTTGTTTTATGTTTAGGTAAGGCTTTAGAAACATTAAAGAAAATGCAATTGGAGGTGCCCTGGTAGAAATGTATGCAAAACGTGGAAGCATAGACAAGGCATGCTAATTTTTTGAGAGAATTTTGAAATGAGTTTCTAAAATCTTTCAAGAAATGCAACGCTATTTTTTCAACACTCTCTTCTAGTGCCAAAATTGGAGCTTTGGAATAGGGTATGAACATTCATCAAAGCATGATAGAAATAGTGTTTGTTGAAAAGGCTTTAGAAACTTTCAAGAAAATGCAATTTCAAACAAATAAATGTAGTTTGAAATCTACAAATTTGAAACATTTCGCATTTAGGGTTTCAAAATTTCTCGAACAAATGCATTTTGAAATCTATGAAATTTGAATTTAACCAACCTGTGAGCTATGGAGGTCAGGTTGATGAACTATGGCTATGGAGGTGGGGTTGATGCACGTTTTTCCCATGTCTGGTTCGCTACATTCACAATTGGGTTCACTTTCGCTGCATACAAAGCTCCAACAGAGAATACGTAGAATGTGCAATAGTGACAGTTTGTTTTTATTTTTTATGCCCTATTTCAACGGGTTCACTCAAACATCCATTCGAGCGAACCCTATTAAATATTATTTTTTTATTCATATGTTTATGGGTTTGGTTGAACCTATTGTTCAACCAAACCAGTAGGTTCGGTCGAACACTTAAACTGGTTCGGCCGAACCATAGAGTTCGACCGAACCCCTTGTCATTGTGGAAACAAAAAAAAAAAAAAAATTCCTTCCTCAAAAAAATTGTAAACCACTATTGTGGCTTAGAAATAAGATAAATGAATGTTGATTCAATTTTATTATGGCTATGAAATATATGATGCAAATGATTGTTTTGTGATCGGCTAGCTACTGTTGCAATGTACTAAGTTGGATGCAAGCACAGATTCAAGCCTCCAGAAGAGAGGGGAAGTATCACTCAGGAGAAGAACTTGGTTAACCCTTAATGATCCTAATTGAGATTTCACACACTCACATCTAGTTTGGCCAAGTCAAGTCAATAGTCTAGGAAATGGTAAGTTACCTTTAGTATTGTTTGTGCATGATTTGGAAGAAGTTATGATCTTGTTTGTACTTGATTTTGGTTATGTGATGGAGTCTCTTTGTCATATGTGAGTTTTTTATGTGTTTATGTTTAATCCATGAGATATATACATAAAATGTATATATATGTATATATGTACAGGTCTATGATAAACTCATACACATGAGTAAATATGTGCATGAGTATATGTAGATAGACGTATCTCCGCATGGTCATGGATGGATTATCCATATGCATGGGAATATTGATTGGATGAAGGTGACTTATATATATATATATATGTATGTATGTATACACTTCATGTATTTCAATTGATAAGATTGCAAATATGTGTTTAATAGTCAAGGAAATGATATATATATATATATATTAATATGAGTGTATGTATTGATGTAAATGGAAATTTCCATACGAGTATATTAATATATATACATATGAGTATATATATCATGCATTATTATATGAAATATGTAAATATGAGTATATGCATTTGAATATCGAATGATGCATTTTATGAAATTGTAAGTTGATACACACACACATATAAATGTAAATCATGTTGCATTCATTTGTATGTGTGTGTGTGTAATATTTACACACACACACACACACATATATATATTTAAAGTGTATAATATATTAAGCATAGCATATACATAAAATGTATAGTGTAGAAATCAAAGGATTGCACATCATATGAAGGCAACACATAAACAAATAACATTGCATAAAGAATTTAAATGTTGAGTAATGTAAACATAGGAAACGCTATACTAAGGCACGTGAGAATAAAGAAAACCATTGTATGAGATAATCTAGAAAAACTTAGTCAATATTATGAAAGCAAAGTGAATATCAAACATATAAAGAACTTTGACATGGTATTTTCCAAAACAACAACCAAATAAATAGGGGTGTGTGAAATATTATGTGGCACCAAGTTATGAACAGTGCATACCTTTTAGAAGTCTATTTTGCATTATATCTCCAAGTGTATGAGGCTAAGTAGGATGTGAGAAATAGTCAAGTGAGAAGTTGGCTTAGAAGAGTTGACTTGTGAAAACAATAACCTTGCATTTTTTAGTGATATTCTTGTTGTCCATTAAAAAGAGCAACTAATTTTGTAAGGTATAAGGTAGTTAAGCATGTGTTTACTGATCAATATTTTTAGCTTTCACCACTCTTTTGTTTGGCTGAGTCGATAGGAATGTGGCAACATAGAGTGCTCAATTTTTTGTATAAATAAGAGAGCATTCTTCAACTTAGAGTACATGCATTCGAGTGTTCTTGTTTCCTGAATTCTGAGTGTTATTCTGCTTTAATTTTGAGTTTAGTAATTGCGAGAATTTGAGAGAATTCAGAGAGGTTTGATTATTGCATTATGAGAGTTTGTCAATAGAAAAGATAAAGGATAGTGAAGGTTGTTCATAGGAGTTGCAAGTTGTTTGTGAGCAAGTTGAGCTAGGAATCCAAAAAATTTCAATTGGAGCTTGCTTATCATAGGCATGCTAGTTTTTAATCCTTAATTATATTATGTTGAAAATATTGCATGATTTTATATGTTTTGTTTGAAAAGGATTGTGTTGAAAGAGAGTTTAGTCACCTTGTTATGACTTTATTATATTCTTCTTTGATAAGAATGAAAGATGCTTGATGAATTTAGTTGATTGTGAATTTCATTATTGGGTTATACATTCACATAGTATATATATAAGAAAGGGTGTTTGAGTATTTACTATATGTTATGTTGAAGCTTATATAGATATAGTTGGAATATAAATTTTACATGTAATGTTTGGTTTATGGAGTCGTTTGTGAAGTTTGAGTCATGAAAAGATCATAGGTTATTCTTGGGGTTAGATAATCCAATGGAGGGGATAGCCTATGTGTGTGATTTACTTTGGTAGAAATGTCATGGTAAATATGAAATGAAAATAGGTTGTTCCCAAGGTTAGGATAACCCAATGGAGGGGATAGCCTATGCATAGAATATGAATGGTTATAAATAAATCAAGCTAGGAAGGTGTGCAAATAGTTGACTCTCACTTGAAGTACTAGGTGATGAATTATTTGACCAAATTAGTGTAAGTTGCCACTGTTTACACTGTCAGTTCACTATGATCCATTTATGCATGCTAGTTCAGGATTGTCATACACATAGTCTATATACAAGTTCTAGACATGTAGGACACAACACCAAGCTCAAGAAAGGCTATATTTTGAGGTTATATAACTAGTCTCTTTGTTGAAGGGAAGGGCCATCTTACTAGCAGGTAGATGTGCGAGTGGTGCAGGAGCACCTAAAACTTGTAATGCCTTTAAAAGGATAATTTATCCAATTTATATGTTCAAGTCTAAATTTTTGTGTCAAGGCCATGAAGAGGCTAATTTGAATGTAATAAATTCATAGAATAAATCACTAGGTGGTCACATTTTTTCAAAAAGGTCGGAAGAGTTGTTAAAAAGTAATTATGTAAGCAAAATCAAGAAAATCAAGCATATTAAGAGTAAAAGGTAATTGCACCAAGTGGAAGTTGGAAAAGCAGTTGGTTTGAAGGGAAACATTTATAAAAATCCTTGAATGGTGAAGGAAAGAGATGATTTGGGAAGAATTTTTGTATTCTTGATCAAACACTTGAATAAAAGCCCCTATTTCCTGTGTTAGTAGCACCTTCTTTTATTCTTTCCATCTTGTATTGATAGTATAGCAATATCAAAGTAGGTTCTTGTTTGAATACATTTGGGCATAGGTTAAACTTCATTTCAAACTGTTTGGGAGGCTAGTTTAAGGAATTAAAAGGAGAAAAGATAGTTACCTAAGTCCTGGGTAGAGTTCATTCAAAGAAGGTTTTGAGAGTCATTTGATAGGTTGAGACCCATCCCACCGATGGAAACTTAGTAGAATGGTGGGATGGGATAAGTAGGATGTTTTATTTTATAAAATTTTTTGTGTAGATTTGTGTGTGTGTATGGGTAAGCAAGGATGTGGAAGATTTGTTGTGTTAAAGGAGAAAATTTTGAGTTTTTTAGTTAGAATGAATAGTTTCCAGCATGACAGTGGAGAAATATCAAGTGCATGGGCATGGAGTTGGTTCCAAAGGTCTTGTCAAACATAAACAATCGTGTTCCAAGTGGTGGCCAGAGAAATAGAGGTTTGCAAATGCTTTGTTCAAGAAACCCTCCCTATTTCTTATGTTTTCACCCTATAAACAAGGGTTTGGAAAATCAATATAGTTTTGAGCCTTTCAATCCATAAAAGTGAAGTAATCCTGAGTTTTGTAACATTTTATAAGACTATTTTTGGGTATTGAGTGATTTGGAGTAGTCTAAAAGGGGATTCCTTTGGAAAAAAGGCCTATTTTAGTAGACTTTGACAGCGTTTAGGCCAGTTTTCTAATAATTGTTGCATATCAAACTTGTGTTTCAATTAGACATGTGAAAGATTGTATAAGTAGGTCTCAAAATGTATGTTGATTTTGTAATTAGGCTTTGTGCTTGAAAAGAAATCACCTGATTAAGGGCTTTGGCAACCTATAAGGGAACTTGATGTATGACTACTAAAAGAGTGATTTGTGCAAAATGGTGACAAAAGGAATTAATAGTAGTTGGAAACTATTGTATTCATGTTGGTAATGATGTTTCAAAGTATGGAGGGTCGTGTATATTATTTTGATCTTTTGGAATGGTGATTTTATGGTATGTCTAGGTGCCTTAATTGCAAGGTAAGGCAAATCTGATATGTAAATACTGATATATTGAGTTGATTCAATCAAAGTATGATTAACCTTGTGACTTGAAGGAATATTGAAATTTTGTTGATGGTTAAGAGGAATTGAATCTGATTTGGCATAAGTGTTTTATTGCCTTGGAAAATGAGAATAGTAGTGATTGTTTGAAGTACTATGTAATTGTTGAGTTTGTTGAACTTGATAAATTATGTAAAGATGCTAATTGTAAATGAGAGGACTGCTACAAAGGTCCTGATTTGAGTTTTGTCTAATTTAGATTAACTTGGTGGTATGGAACATGATTTTGTTGAAATTGGAATGCTGATTTGATGCTTTGAAGTTGTGTAGACTAAAGAGTGTTTTTGTTGAAGTTAAGTGAAAAATTGATGATCACATATTTGGTCTTCTCTTGATTCTATTTGGGATTGAAATCCCTTGAAGAAATGATGATGTTGAGAGGTTTCACATGATGCTCTACATCAGCGAGGGACTGTGGTGAGTATATGGTTGGTGGAAAAGCACTTGAGTGATGCTTCTCCTCAATAGTTTGTGGACCAAGATTTGATGGGGGACTACCTGGACCATTTTTATTTCTATTGCCAGTGAAGCTCATAAGAGCTATGTATGTATTCGTGTATCCATTTCTATGGAAGTTTGTAAATGTGAAATGTTATCTTGAAATTATGTATATGAAATAATTACTTTGAAAAGATTGGAATATTGTTATATCAAAACTGCATATTTTATTTTTGTTGAAAATAAAAAATTATTGCTATGTGATTGGCATTGTAGTTTATTCACTTGAGGTTAAAGCATAGAAAATTTATTGAGTAGTGCAATGGGCATGTTACACCCTCAACCCATTTGAGGGTGGTTCTAACTCTGAACCCTTGAACCATCATGGTGGGATTGAACAAGCTAAGAATAACCAAGAACATAAAATGAATGATCAAAACTCTCTTGACTCTCCAATATGGTGGAAGATCTTGGAGGTGAAAACATAATTGACTCCCCTTTGAAGGAGGAATGAAAAATTAATTAGAATATGGACATGGTATCTATGGAAACCATACAATTGTCACTCTTGAAAAAGGGAAGACCCTAAAACTTATTATACTAGACAAACTTAAAGATCAAATTAAAAAAGGGGGCTTAGAAAGACCCCTAGACCCTCTCGAGACTGGAAATTCTATAGACTTAGATGGGATTCCGTATGATGAGTATAAGAAGGAAAATAGGAATATGGATTGTGTAAATCCCTTATATGAGGAAGTTAATAGTGAACCATAATCTAGGAGCAAAAGTCTTATTAAATATGATGAGAGAAAGAAGAGGAAAGAAGTGTGTAGAACTAGAAGTTTGCAAAAATTAGGTTAAAAAGGAAAGGGTGAGGGACTACCATCATGTTTTGATAGATTGTACAAGAATCAGAAGCCCCCTCCCCCCCCCCAAACACTTAGTGATAAATGAAGATAAATTGTATAAGTTGGAACATTATGGGTCTTGAATCACTTGATAGAATATATTTTAAGATCCTTTTGTAATTGAAAAAAGACATGGATTGCCTCCTCCTGCAAGAAGTGAAGGTTGTTGAATTTCAATTACATAATGCCTTAAGTTTATGTTGGAAGAAAGTTATGGCTTTCAAGACAAATCACCAAAGAGGTAAAGGTGGTTGTGCAATTCTAGTTGGGCCTAAATGGAAACATTTAAATATTACTACCAATGGTTGTTCCCCTTGTAATAGATGTTCTTGGGTAATATTTGAAAAGGATGGATAAAAGTTTGGTATCTCCACAATATATGCTCTGAATTATTATAGGGAAAGGATTGAAGTTTGGTGATAGTGTGTGAATAATCTACAAAAATTCCCATTGATAATGGGAGGTGACTTCAATATGGTAATTAAAGATGAAAATATTAGTGGGTACCATTGGGGTTGGAAATGCAATGATAAATTTTATTGGAAAAAATTAAAAAAGCTCCTGAAACTCTTCAACCCTCTAGAAGATAAAAATAAATAAAGAAAAAGCATATAGTACGCATGGTGTAACAAACAAAATGAGAAAAATATAATATATTGTAGAGTGGATAGGTATTATGTTCATGAAGACTTCTTCAACTTTGAGTCTAGAAATCATGCCAATTGTATAGAAGTTGAATCTCTAACATTGTTTGGCCATTATCCAATTGAAGTTGTTATTTATATAAATTTTGGAGGTGTTTCCTCAAGGGACAAGCTAGTGGGCCGTTTCAAACTTAACACTTCCCCATTATACCACCTTGATTATTTGGATGGGGTGTTAACTTTGAGGGAAATCAATAAAAGTGTGTTCCCTAATACATCTACTATTTCCTCTTAGAGTAATCTTACTCATGGTTTGAGACAGATTATAAAAATGGTGGGGAAGAAAGTTGCAAATGACAGTAGGAGAGTGGAGTGCTCATTGAATTATTAATTGATTGAACTAGAAACAAAGATACAAGTTGATAAAGATAATGAATAGCTGATAAATAGGGTAAAATCCACAAAACATTGTCTCAGGAAATTTCAAGTCAAAAGAGCTCTAGGTTCTAGAATAAGAGCTAAATTGAACTAGGTTAAAGATGGTGATATGGACATTAAGTATTTCTTTAACATGTTAAGGGATAAGCATGTTGTTGAATAAATTGGCTTGATCAAAGTCAATGATTAGTGGGTTCAAGAAGAGAAAGACATAAAAAGGTCCTTTGTTGAGTTCTTTAAAAATATTTTCATTGTTGAGGATGGTAATCCCCAAAGCAAGAGGGCTCAAGAGTGTTGCAAGGCCTTAATTCCCAAGAAAATAAAAAAATGAAATGGCTACCAAGTTAAATTCTAGCATAAGTAAAGAATAATTAAAGGAGATGATTCTTTCCTTCAAGAATGGGAAATCACCAAGTGAGGATGCTCGCTTCCGGTAGAGTTCTACAAAAAGAATTTGGAGTCGGTTTTGGATGATTTGTTTGATTTCTATCAAGAAGTGGTTAGCAAAGGTACCTTGGGGCCTAAAATCAATCATGGTATAATCAAATTCTGATGAGGGTGCAGCTCGAGACTTAGAAAATAACCCACAAACAAGAGAATAATTTTATTATTCAAAAAATGGAGCTTCTTACATGCAGAGGATCTCAAATCCCCAAGATCTACAACACATGCAAGTTACAAAAAGCTACAGAATCACCCTTTCGCAATATGTGAGCTTGTCCCCAAAAAGTTACCCAAAAATTAGAAACCCGCCCATAAATAGAGCTCCTCTTTAGTTTGGAGCCAAAAAAACATTCAAATTTTATTTTAGGCAGTTTGGGCCAAAAAATTACAACTTGAAGTTCAAATTTCAAAAGAACATTTGCAATTCTATTTTCTAGAAAAGTGCACTAACTTCCTGGGGCCATAACTTTTGATCCGGGACTCCGATTCGCGAACCGTTTGAACCATTGGAAAGGTCTCAAAGTCAATAACACGCTTGAAATATGCTACATAGATTTTGGCTAGTTTCGGGGCCAATCCAGGAAATCTAAGTGCCTCAAATCTAACTCAGAAGTTTTTCAAGTGCAAATCTGGGAAACTAAAATTGCAATATCTTTCAACCCAGGAATAGAAAATAAAAACCGTAAATTGGGAATTTCATTATGACGAAAAGGGTATCCAAAAGTCTAAAAACATCTAAAAACCGAGAAACTTGAAATTTAGCTATTTTTGGGTGATGCAAGATTGCCCTTACACCATTGGATGCTCTTGCATCAAATTCCTACCTAAAGAAGGAGATAAGAGAAACTTTAGGAATTGGAGACCCATCACCCTATTGAATGTCTCATATGAAATTCATGCTAAGTTTTTGGCCAAAATAATTGTTCATATTCTCCCAATTGTTATAAATAGCACTCAGACTAGTTTTATCAAGCCAATATACATTTTGGAGAACTTGATAGCTAGTTTGGAGGCCTTTGATTAGGAAAAAAGAAGTAACTAGAATGTTGGCATCCTACTCTTGGATTTTGAGAAGGCTTATGATAGAGTGGAGTGGTCTTTTATAATAACTATGATGGAGGCCTTTGGCTTCCCTAAGAATTTATGTGATATGGTAAAAATCATGTTCAAGGATTCTAATGCACAAATTGAGATCAATGGTTCTTTGTCTGATCCATATCCCTTGAGTAGATCAATAAGACAGATGTGTACTTTGGATCTTACTCTATTTTTGGTAGCAACAAAAGCACCATATTATTTTTTGGTAACTAATAAGTTGGGAACTTTGTTCAAGGGTGTAACCCTTCCTGATAACACCTCATTGTTAAATATACAATTTTTTGATGATACTGCCCTATTTTTTGAATTGGATGAAGGGAATATGAATAATCTTACTAAAAGGCTAGTGTTTTTTTTTTAGGCCTCAAGCTCAAGGATATTTGAGACAAAATCTATGTTGCTTTGTTAGGAGCATACTCCTCCTAGTTGGTCTATTAAGACTGCCTGATAGAGGCATGGCCTTGACAAGATTGTAAGGTATTTGGGGATACCCTTCTTAATAAATCCATCACTTAAAGAGATGTGAATTGTATGTTCAATAACATTGAAAAATAAATAAAAGGGTGAAATAAAAATTATCTCCCCCTTGTGGAGAGGGTTTAGGTTTTCCAAAAAATACTTGCTTCTTACTCTATTTACTATGATTTGGCTTGGTTCTTTGCAAGTTATCAAATTAATATGGTGCAAAAATTGATCAAGGATTTTCTATGGTCAGTTGGGAAGGGGAAGAAGAGAAAACATGTTGTGAATTGGTAGTGGTGTTTTTTAAGGAAAGAGGAAGGTAACCTTAGATTAAAAAATTTGCAAAAGCAATGTATAGCCTAAGCAATAAAATGGATAGTTAAAGCTCTTACTGATGATGAGCCTTAGATGGTTCTCATCATAAATAATTTGAATGAATCTACCCCCAAAAATTCTAGGAAATGGAAAGGTTTACATATTTGTAAAATTTTGTTTGGGAACCATGAGACAAAACCAACTAGATCTACTATTTTTGCCAGTATTTTCTGTTAAAAACCTTAGAAAGTGGAAAGAGGATGGTAATGGAACTAAGAATAATTTGTTTGGATTCAAATCTATATGGTGGAATCTAACCTTGACAAGCCTCTAGCTTCGGTCAGAGGTTGTTCAACCCTCAAATGGGATAGGAAAGGCATTAAAGCTTCAATTACATATAGGGTAATGATGGACTAAAAATTTGGGAACAATTGAAGGAGGAATATAATTTTCCCAACTCATGAAAAAGAGCATACTCCATTGTTGCTAGGGCAGTGACACTATGTGGTAAGATAAACAATGAACATAGCATGGAATTATGGGTTTGGAATGGTGTCTCCCCACTCTTGACTATTAAATCCACTAATCTATACAAACTATTAACCTACCCCTTGGAAGTTCTAAACCATGTTAACAATAGTTGGAATCTTGACCTTAATAAGAGTGAATGGTGAAAGTTTGTAAAAATTTGTTGGTCTAAATATATTGAGCCTAAAAAATGTTGTTTTAAGTGGTTGCTTTGGTTAAAAAATTTGACCTCCTTGGTCCTTCTAATGTTTTTTGTAATGTTTGTAATGTCAGTGAGAATGTTGAACACATCTTTTTTAAATGTCCTTATTATTTCATTATTTGTTGTATCTTTATGGGAAATGTGGTGGGATGGGATAGTAGAGATATTTTGTCCCAATTTGAAATTTTAAGTGGTTATGTCAAAGGTCTAAAAAAATATGCTAATGGCTTTTGGCATGTTTCATCCACTAAGATTTTATGGTTTTATGGAAAATAAGAAATGAGCACATGTACCAAGGTAGGAAAAGGATCCTTAGCCAATAAATAGACTCATCTTTCATATGATTTTGGAACAGGTTACTTTGACCTTGAAGATGCTAGTTAATAGATTCATGAAGATCTTGGATGAGGGGATTGCCCCTCTATTTAAAGAAGATATCAGAGAGGAAAAATACTGGTCACATGACCTAAGAGAGGTTGACAACAAGTTCAAAAATGAATATATTGACTTCCAGAAACAATATTATAAGCAGCATTTGTATGAGATCAAGAAAGATGAAGTTGTAAGGGACTTGGAGATTACACACCAAAGTTTTGATACCAGCAGCTGGGAGCATATCTCCTTGCCTATTGGTCATTTTCCTGGGATTAAATCTTAAGTAGAAATGTTGATAAAGGAAAAGAAAAAAAAAAGTATTTTTATCATATGTAATGTTCTTACAAACATATTGCTAATGTACTACCCCCATAAACTATGGTAATTTACTAATGTTTTGTTGTTTTGGTGCCTAGTTGGGTTGATGTTTTAATGTGACCTACTCAGTCACATACATATCATAACTAGTTAATTATAATTTAATATATATATATTAAATATATTAAATTAGTCTAATCTATTGAAAAAATAATATATAATAATTTAAAATTATAAATTTATTTAATATTTAAAACTGAATTCAATACATTAATTAATAAATTTTAAAATTTATTTTTTACATAAATATTAAACTATAAATATAAATAAACATAAATTATAATTTTGTTTTCTTTAAAATAATTGATTTAAATATATTTGTCTATGAGAGGGAAAACAAGTTAAGAAAGTAATGTAAATGGAATTCAAATGAAAGCATAATATATGAATTCAAAAATGTTAAAATTTGAGGTGTTTATGTAGCTTAATACTTGTAAAATTTTATAATTGTTGATCTAAGTATGTATTATTTGTTACAGATTCTTTGTGGGTGATTATCTAATTAATTCATTTTATCATTTGTAGAATGAAGATAGAAGGTTGTTGAAGAATAGAAGATACACAACATATACCATGGAGAAACCCTTTTGGGAAAAAACTCTACCAAGAATCAATGTATTATTTAATCTTAGAATAAGATTACAATAATTCCAATCCTTGCTTAAGATGCTTATTTTTCCTTCAAAAAATCTTCTTCACAACTTGCAATAAAAACTGATACAAACTCTTTGCAACTTTCTTGAGATAAATAGGCAATAATCAACCTTGTAAACTCCAAAGAGTTACAATTACAAAGCTCAAAGCTTATCACCAAAAACATATTCCTATCTCTTGCAAGTAGAGTTCAACTATGAATAACAATTTCAATCAAATCCTTCATCCATTTGGGCATCCCAAACTGAATTCATAACTCAACCTTTATTCCAAAGATATCTTCAAATCTTATCCTCAAAGTAGGTTCCCAAGAATGGGCCCACTTAACTCAGCCTTCTAAAATATCTTATCATGCAAACGTGTTAACTCCAAGAAGCCAACATGAGCACCCAAGGTGGGTCCAAGTCAATCTCTATTAACTGAAACATATCTCTCCACCATTCATACAAGAATGATCATCCCCTATTAACTGAAAGTAGTTACCTTTATGTGTCATGTAAATCAAGTCATTAGTCATACATTCCAAGTTAACTGAAGTCAACTAGCATTCAACTGAAACTAACTACATGCAACTAAAGATAATTGAACCATAACTAAACTAAACTAAACTGATTTGAACTGAACTTGATGTGTGTAAACATCAATCCCTAACTTCTAGGATCTTTATATGCATTACAGAAGTGTTATCTTTTTCTCCAAATAGTTAACTTAACTCAAGGTGGGTTTCACCTTCCATGTGGGTAATTATCTAATTAATTCATTTTATCATTTGTAGAATGAATACAAAAGGTTGTAGAAGAATTAGATAGAAGATGAAGATAAATGCATTTTGTTACTTTGTTCTTTACTGGAGTCTTGGGAAAATCTAATTGTTGCTATCAATGGTAATGGTGCATATCCTAAGACGGACAATATAATTCCTACTCTACTATTAGAGGATATGAGGAGGAATTCTGAAAAGGGAATCCAAGATGCCTTGTTTGTAAAAGGTAGGCCTAAGAAAAAGGAACCTAAGGGAGACAAGGAAGGAAAGGGTAAGTCCAAAGGATGGTCTAAGACCCCTAGTAAGAGTAAGGTAATTTTTGTTGGAACTGTGGGAAACCAAAACATGTGAAGCAGGATTGTAAGAACAAGAAAGAGAGTTTTGATTCTTCTATAGAGGAATCCTCAAATGATAGTAATGATGCATTGGTTATTTCAGCTAATACTATTTGTGATAACTCTTTGCTTCATGTTTCAAAGTGATCTTCATGGAGAGGATGTTAGTCACAATACCATGTGTGACTCAGTACCATAGTTTAGTGGGAGTTGTTATCAGTGACGTGGATGCATCATTAGTAAGGTTATCTTTATGTGATTGGAGATATGGTTTTTCTTGGTTTAGAGTAGTTGTTATTATGTCATGGTTTACTCTTGATTCTAGATTAGAGTTTGGCATGTTACATGTTCTCTTGAGACCAGGATGTATGTTATGGTGCATGTGATCTTCTAGTAGGAGATGGTTAGATCATGTTTTCATGTTTATGTTCCTAATTGGAGCTTTGAAATTGATCTTGTGTTGTTCTCTTGTGTATTGGGTACATTAATCATTTGCTTGATTACTTCATGATAGTGTTGTGTTGCATTTGGAGTATGGCATGGATTGGTTGGTTACCAGTCCTCATGGATACTTGGAGAAATAGGTGAGGCTTGAGTTCTCTTTTGGTAAGAGATATATGTTGGAATGGTTACTTGTAAGAAAATCTTTTTCAACAGTAAAGACTGAGAATTCTACACCTTGGTTGAACGTTCGTTCAACACACTCAGTGGTTTCACATGCCTCCAAAGAGGTAGTTTGAATGCAAAGACTTGAGAAAGGTATTGGTTTTTAATTGCAAGTAAGTTAAACTTGAATGTGATAGTCAAAGTGCTATGTGTTTAGCCACAAATCCTATGTATCATGCTCATACTAATCATGTTGATGTTTAGTATCACTTTATGTGAGAAATGGTTGAGAATGGGAAGGTATTAATTGAGAAAGTTGAAACTTTAATTAATGTTGCAAATTATCTTATGAAACTAGTTCCTACAGATATGTTCTCTTGGTTTTAATCATTTGCTTGGAGCTTCATGATTATGCAAGTTGCATTTGAATTTGGCATGGATTGATTAGTTGGTGCAAGAAGGCCATTGGCCTTGAGTCCTATACTTTTTTTATAATAATTATTCCTTTGAAGAATAATTGCAATGTATAATGTCAAGTGGAAGAATGTTGGGAATACGATACCATTTAATCGCAATCCTAAAAATTATTTCATGTATCTCCTAAGTCCTTGGAAAGTGTTCCCCAACATTGGGATTAGAAAGAGATTAATATTGAATGAAATAATCATGTTAATTGGCATTTGTAATTAATTCTAAATGATAGGAACATGTGGGGATGCCTAAGAAGAGCTCCTGCAAAATAGGAGCACATGGGGTGCCCACATGGAAGGTGGAACCCACCTTGAGTTAAGTTAATTGTTTGGAGAAAAAGATAACACTTTTGTATTGCATGTAAAGATCCTAGAAGTTAGGGATTTATTTTTACATGCATGAAGTTTAGTTCACTTATGGTTTCGTTATCTTCAATTGCATGTAGTTAGTTTTAGTTGAATCCTAGTTGACTTTACTTAACTTGGAATGCATGACTAATTAATTGATTTGCATGATAGACAATAGGTAACTAATTTTAGTTAATAGGGGATGATCATTCTTGCATGAATGGTGGAGAGATATGTTTCATTTAACATAGAATTACTTGGACCCACCTTGGGTGCCCAAGTTGGCTTCTTGGAGTTAACACTTTTACATGATAATATATTTCAGAAGGTTGAGTTAAGTGGACCCATTCTGGGGTGCCTACTTTGAGGATAAGCTTTGAAGATATCTTCGGAATAAAGATTGAGTTATGACTTTAGTTTGGGATGCCCAAATGGATGAAGGAGTTGATTTTACATTGTTCTTCACAGTTGAACTTTGCTTGCAAGAGATAGGCATAGGTTTTTGGTGATAATCTTTGAGCTTTGTAATTGTAACTCTTTGGAGTTTACAAGGTTGATTATTGCTTATTTATCTCAATAAATTTGAAGAGATTTTGTATCATTTTTTATTGTAGGTTGTGAAGAAGAATTGTTGAAGGAAAAAGAAGCATCTCAAGCAAGGATTGGAATTATTGTAATCTTATTCTAAGATTAAATAATACATTGATTCTTGGTGGATTTTTTTTTTGAAAGGGTTTCTCCACAGTATATGTTGTGTATCTTTTATTCTTCTATCTAATTCTTCTACAACCTTCTATCTTCATTCTAAAAATGATAAAATGAATTAATCAGATAATCACCCACAAAGAATACATATTTAGATCAGCAATCATAAAGTTTTACAAAGTATTAAGCTACATAAACACCTCAATTTTCAACAAAAAAGAGCTATACTCCATGGATGGAGCTCATCAAGATGCACCCAAACTATTGATAGATTTTCTCCCAAGATAGTTATGCAGATTTCTCACTCAAAATACCAACATAATAAGGCTATAGTCAACTCAATATGTGAGAAATGAGGGAGACAACTTGGATTTATAGAAATTAGACGAGAGGAATTGAGGGATAAGATTGGTTGACCTAATCAAGGGTAGAGATTGAGTGGTGGTGAGGATCAAGAGCAATGTGACATGTGTCACAAGGGGGAAAGGAAGAAGGGATGAGGTGTGCTCACACATGTGTGAGCACACCTTGGGAAGAGATAGTGGATTTTTCTAAGAGTGTGTAAGAGATAGTTGGGGTAAGTGAGATCTCACATGTGTGAGAGAGGGGTAGATAGTAGGCTAGGAAACCATTAAAATTTTAAGTACACGCTTCCTTTGATCCAAAGACAACTCACAGACAACAAATTTCACCTAAACACAATCTAGAATATTTCATGAAGACCTTAAAATCCAACAAATTCATTCGCAACAAGTTTCACCTAAAGAACATTGTTAGAACATAACTATCTATTGAGAGGGGGGTGAATTAGTAGATCTATTAAAAATTAACCCTTAACACTTTATGTAGATAAATTAAGCAAGAAGATAAATAAGCACACACACACAATTGCACATAACACAAGATATACATGGAAAACTCGAGATGGAAAAAACCACGGTGAGAATAGCTTCTAGGATCTATTGTCCTGATCCAACCTCAAAATGAAAATCTTTTGATTACAATTGTTTAAGGGCACCAACCCTAAGGAGACACCAATCCCCTAGTTTTAGGAGCACCCACTCCAAGGAAGCACCCACTCCCTACTAAGCACCTACCCAGTTATATGATGGCTTCAACCGATTAGATTTACAATAAAAATTATTACAAATTGATTTAATTGAATCTGGTTCTATGTTACAAACATTATCTGCAATAGATCAAACTCTGCTTTGTATATCTACAAGCACTCTCTCTATTGCTATTGGTTTTTCAACTCAAATATTTGCTTTTCACCTCTCTTTTTCTACTCTACACCTTAAATGTAAACCCTAGATGATGTTCTCTAGTTTGTTTGGGTTCTACTCTCTCATTTCTTGTGCATTCTCTGTCCACTCCTCTACACTAACACTTAGCCAATTTTCTGCTTGTATATTTTCTCATGACTTCATCAAAAAGGCATTAATTCCTTGATCCATGCACCACATGTACAAATTCTCTACTTCTAATCTTGGTAATTTGAAAAACCATAGACCAGATAGACATTTAATGCATTCCTTGCCTAATCAATCTAATCCTTATGTCGATCACCTTTACAATTTATGTTGCCACTTTGCATATCATATTGCCAATCAAATGGTAGTTGGAGCAATTGAACCAATTAATTTAGTTCACTATGTCAACTTACAGTCGAAACCCTCATTCACATTGTCATAATCATTTGAGATCTTCAACTTTGAATTTGGTCCATTATTTTGTAGTTTTCATGCCACAATCCATCGATGCTCCTTCAATTTCTTCTTTAAAATGCAGTTGTTTGATTAAACTCTTTTAAAATGATGTTGTTGATCTCTATCACTTCACTTTAGCCTATCACATCTTCACTTAGGGCATAAAACATTACTTTTGTGATGTGAAGTTGTCTCACAATGCAATAATAAATTGCTAGCTATCTCATAGAGCACGTTTCCACCTTATCACTACATCGCTCTTATGAAGAGGGGACCCACCAAAGTCTTCATCGCAACCCTTTTAACTATCACTCTTTGCTTGGAGATATTTTATTCACAACAATGGTGTGAATAAATGAAGTGATGCAATTGTATTTTTCCACCTTAAAGTCTGCCACCTGTCCTTTGAGACACTTGTCATCAACCCGCACTCCTGCAAGGCTAACCAAGAACCCACCAAATCTTTAGCAGGGCAACGGGATGCTTCCAACTGTCCAAGTTGTTGTCACCATCCACTTACTTCACATATCGTAGATAGCTAAACTCCCTTTTTCCTCACAACAACGATGTGAAGCAGTGATTTGATACAATCATAATTGACCACATGTTTTTGTTGATGTCACATTTCACTATCTTCACCAATTGATTTTTGTTAGTCTCATTAGACAATTGTCACTTCCTCACATTCTTGTAGGGCATGTCAAGAACCCACCGAACACACAGTGGGCTAACGGGAGCCGCCTAATCAAACAAACTTGATCATGGTCATTGATCAAGCTAGAGAAAATATTTAACACATGACTTAGGAAAAATTAAAGTCGTTATCACTTGCTAAGCTAGTAAATATTAGGTCAAGAGGCTCGTGACCATGACGGATTAAGTTATAACTTAAGCGACCTCCTACAGCTAGTATGCAGTTGACAAACGGATATAACCTCTCTAAAGATTCCATGACTTTAACACCTAGGGTTTATCTGCCAAACCCTAATTTGACTAGAAAGCATAAATAATTCATTTATGAGCATATTTCATGTCTTTTGATCATGCAAGTCACACCAATCAGATCCTCTTGAAAAACCCATATCAAATTTGCATCCAGATTTCTTCGCACACCTTTGGAAGCAACCTTTAGAGGGTAAAAACACAAAGCTATGTCACACTTTATAAAGGAAACAACCAACACTAATCCAACTTTTAAACTTGAATCACTAAAAAGTGGCATCTATATTTTGAATTTTGAAATGATGTAAACTAGTAAAATATATATATTTTTAGTATATTTTATGTTTGTATATTTTATTTTATTTTTAAATTATTTTAAACTAGTTTTTAATAAAATAACACTATAATTTAGTTGCTAGTAAAATGTTGAAAAATGAAGTTGCATGAGACGTCAAACTTTTTATAGTAATTTTTTTTTCTTTCAAATTTTTTGTGTGTATTTATAACTTGAAACTTTAGTGCATGGATATATATTTTTTTAATTTTGATGAATATATATTTTTAAATAAATATTAAAATGTACGTAAATAAAAAAATAACGGTTTCCATCGGGCGTCAACTTCATATTAAATATTTATCCAAAATGGAAAAAAAATTATACCATCTTGAAATAGATTCTTTTATCTAGTGCATCATTTTTTTTTCATTTTTTTAATAAGTTTTAGTATTTTTCCTTGGCATGGTAATCAACCTAATATTTTGTGTTGATAACCTACTTTTAGTAAAAATAAAATATAAAATATAAATAATAATTAAACTATTAAAATAAATTTATGGATCTAAAAAAGGGTATTTTTATATTTAAAAAAATATATTATTTACATTAGTAGGAGTTATTGAAACTTCAAGTTTTTCAAATAATTTTATTTTTTTGGTAAATTGGACTCAAAGTGGTGCTCCATATATTTTTAGCCAACAATTTTAGTTGAGAAAGTTGTGGAAGTATCTAACTTAGCTAAATGAATCTTACTAGATCATATGTTTGACCAAAATTCATTTTTAGTTAGAATTACTTAAATTAAGTTGTAATGATAAGTTGGTTGAAAGTGTGGCACAACTTTGTGCTTTTACCCTAGAAAATTGTGACAACATTCCATGATAATATTGCAACATTTGAGCAACTTTTCAATATTTGCAAAACATTCTCTTCTCTCCATCATCCTTCACCAAATCTTCCAGAAACTAATCCAATGAGATCAAAGTCATCCAAACTTCCAATGATCTCCCCTTGACATCAAGGACACCTTCTTACATCAATCCAATTGCCTTTTGACATTAATGACAACATTATGCCAACAATCTTCGCCTTTGTCATTAATGGAAAAACCAAATGTAATGCTTTGTACCAATTATGAGTGCACATGTAGTAGCATAAGTCAAATTAATAGCTCCCCCATAAGCATATCTTCTCCTTTGACAATCAATGAGAATTTTGCAACTCTCCCCCTACTCAATTGCATGCGCATTTGAACAAACTCTCCCATTAGAGCATTTTATACAAATTGTGGACCCCTTTGACATCAATGGAAAAGGGACACTTCTTAACACTTTTCTACACCATATGTTTCTCCCCCTTTAACAAAACCATGCAAAGAGAAAGAATGTGACCATAAATCTACAACCAACAAGTTGTTAGAAATTTGTAAAACCAATTTTACCTGGCTTGACTATTCTCTTCTCTTACAGGCAAGAATGAAATTTCCATGAAGCTCCCCCTAGAATAATTCCCTATCACTGAGATTTAGTGATATGATGTGGGAGAAATTACTCGCAAATTTTGCCTCAAATATTCAAATTGTTCCTTGGGAAGAGGCTTGGTGAATATGTCTACCACTTGATCTTTGGTAAGCACATATTCTATGGTGACTTCTTGATCTACCACCTTCTCTCTTATGAAGTGATACTTGATTAATATGTGTTTTGTCCTAGAATGCATCACTGTATGCTTTGAGGTGTTTATCACACTTGAATTATCACAAGGAATAGAGATAGGCTCTTTGTACTCAATCTTGACGTCTTTGAGTGTCTTCTTCATCCACAATAGTTGAGTAGAACATGTTGTTGCTACATATTTTTCTTATGTTGTAGAAAGAGTGACTGATTCTTGATTTTTTCTCATCTAGGAAACAAGTTTGTCTCCCAAGAAAAATGCACCACCATTAGTGCTTCTTTTATCATCTGCACTACCATCCCAACTAGCATTTGTATATATAGTTAAAGTGAAATCTTTTCTCTTGGGATACCACAGTGCATAGTCAACAGTACTTTTGATATATCTAAAAATTATTTTTACTACATTGACATGAGACTTTTTGGGAACAATTTGAAACCTTCCAACCATACACAGGTCAGTGCAAGATCATGGGGGTCCAAGCTAGGCCCCTAAGTGGCAATGAAAATTTAAAAAAACAGAGTTAGGTAACTTGACATAAAAATTTGAACAGGTTATTAACATAATTTGAAAAATATGTAAAAAAAATTTTTGTAGCAAATTGAATTTAGTTTCTAGGCTACTAGTCCTTTTTTGGAAAAAATAATCTATTTTGAAAAAAATTGAAATTGAAATGTTAAGAAAAAGATAAAGAGTAGGTGTATGTATGACCAACCTAAGTACAAGAAAAAAATAAGATAATTTCCTAAAAAATTCAATATAAGTAGAGGACACATGCCCAGATGTGCCACATTTTTTTTGTAATTTTTTTGTGAGTAAATAATTAGTTATGATTTTTTTATTATAACATTTCAAAATTATTAAAATGTGTTTGTCTGACCACCATAACTTGGTCAAAAATTTATGAAATTAATTTTTTTTATCCTATAGTATGTGAAGCATAGAATGTGACACATCTTCTAGATTTGAAAAATGTGAAATAGTTTTAAAATTATAGAAAATTTTCAATTAGGACTTTAGTCATAATGTATGTAGAAAATAAATAATAATTATCTATTAAATTCAAAATAAGGCATATCTTGTATTGGTGGAAAGTTGATAATTTTTTCAATAAACCCTTTTTGTTTCATCAAATTTGAATAAAAAAAGTTATCAGCTACAAGGGTAAACTTTGGAAAACTAAGAAAATTTTGTAAACACATTTTTTCAATTGACTTTCCAAGTATAGCAATCTTGAACCAAATCTTGAGCCTACTGATTTTGTCAAAAAAAAATGAATATATGTTACCTGTATTATTTATAATACATAATATATTAATATATACTTTATACTATATACTAATATATTATATATTATTATATTATATCATATACTATATACTACATATATTTTATATAACATATTATATATTATATTAATATTATGTAATATATAAATTATATATTATATACATAATATATTTAATACATTGTATATATTATATAATACATTATAATATATATAGAGAGGGGGGGAGTAAGATGAGGGAGAGACCTGAGAGAGAGGGGTTTGGGAGGGAGAGGGAGAGAGATACCTAAGAGAGGGAGTGGGAGAGAATTAAGAGAGAGAAAGGGATTTGAGAGGAATGGAGGGAGGGAGAGACCTGAGAGAGAGTTGAAAGGGAGATGGGGAGTGAGAGAGACCTGAGAGAAAGAGAGAGGGAGTGAGAGAGACTTGAGAGAGAGAGAGGGAGTGGGAGAAACCTGGGAGAGAGAGACCTAAGAGGGAGAGAAGAGTGAGAGAGACCTAATAGAGAGAGAGAGTTATCTAGTTAGGATGGGAGGGAGAGACCAAAGAAAGAGAGAGACCTAAGAGGGAGAGAGAGAGAGAGAGAGTGGGAGGGATAGAGAGAGGAAGAGAGTTGAGATAGAGTATAAGATATATAATATATAATATACTATTTATATACTATATAATATAAAATATACTATGTATTAAATATATTATATAATATATATACTATATATCATAATATATAATATATTATGGTATATTAATATATAATACATTTATTATATATTAATAAATAATAATAATAGGTTTTATGTATTATTTGGTTTATAAAAATCTAAAGAAAAAGGATATCCTTTATTTATTGTATAAGATTTGAAGCTTCCCCTATGCATGTACATATTAGTATATAATATAATTTATATACTATATAATATATACAATATCTAGTATATATAATATATATTATATAATATTTAATGAGTTTGTGTGCACGAATGGAGCCAATTGAATAAGTAAGTTGTAATAAAAATTTGGTGCCAATGGATGGTAGAAACTTTAATAACACATTGAGTAGAAGGATTCCTAAGTACTTAAATATGTGCTCGATGATGAAATTACAATTAGTTATCACCCAAAAATAATTTGCACTGTACATCTGAACTTGGTTCCATACAAAAGTATGACATTTTCCTTGCTCCAAATAATAATATTAATATATAATTGTAGTGTAGGAAAAAGTATCCCTTTTTCACACCTAATTTGGAAATAATTAATAATAAAATTAGCTTAATGATACCTTAATTTAGTGTTGTAATATGTTTTTCATATTCACATTAAGTTTAGGGCACTTTTAAATTAAATGGACTTAATTGTGCTTTTATTTTGATGTTGTAAGGTGTACCTTTACACTTTCACATTAATCTAGGGCTTTATTAATTGATTGAGGTTAATTTTCCTTAATTGGCCCCTTTAAGTCAAATCCAAGCCTAATTAAATATAATTTTTGAGGGATAAAACCCTACATTCATAAATTCCATTTCACAAAACTTAACTTTGGAAGATGTGTGTCCTAGGTAAGTGACCTAGGACCCATTCGCCATAGGTTGAATGGGTCCTCACTTATACCTATGACCCTATTTTTTCATAATGTTCAACCTTGACCAATGTGTGTCCTAAGTGGCCTAGGACCCATTTAACCTATGGCGAATGGGTCCTCACTTAGACCTAGGACCCCCCTTTAAAATATGTTTTTGGTGGTATTTTAATGATTTCAAATTCGTAATTCAATGTCAGCTTGTGATATTTGAATTTCAGGAATTATTGTTAAGATATGTATAAATACAAGGTCATTTCACTATTTTTCATCTAAGATCCTAACAAGTTTCATTAATTCAAGCATCCTAAGGTTTCACAAGAGCATTGATATAGCACTCAAGAGAATTTTTAAGGAATTTCAAGGGCAGATTTGTAGAAGATTATTAGAGCAATCAAGATTCCTTTCATCATGTCAAAGATTTAGTGCATCATGCATGCTTGAGATAATATGATGTAGTGTTCAAGATATAATCAAGCATTCAAAGGCATTGTTTCAAGACAAGTTTCATGATCAAGATCTGCATTTATTGAGGCCACTTCATGCTAGTTTGCAGATTTGTTATCTAAGGTATTAAATAAGGTTTGTTGAGTTGTTACATATTGTTGTTCATTCATGATTCCTTCATGCTTTTATTCATTTCAAAGTTTAATTACCAAAATGGGGTTTGACCAAGGCAAAGGGTGATTCCACAAAATTGGTTTACAATTCTGTTGAGGAAGAAAATTTGTAAAAATGCCCCTATGAAAAAAAAAAAAGGGTTTTGGGGGTTCAAACAAACTTAGGGTCTAAACAAACCCAAAGAGGGTTTGCTTGAACTCCCCTTCGAGAAAACCCTACTAAAAGATGGGTCCCTCATTTTTCATGTTTTGTAAAATAAATAAAAAGAGAAATTTTGAAAAAAAGGTGGTTCTCTCAAACCCCCATTTGTTCAAAAGGTCAAGGGTGGTTCCCTCGAAAGGGGGTTTGAGAAAATCCCCCTTTCCCCCCTTCTCCCCCTCTTGCACCAAATTTCTACAAAAAAAAATAAAATTGAAGCTCAGGTTGAGGATGAAAATGGAGGATACTTCACAAACCCAATAGAATGATGGTAGTCCTTGGAACGAGCTATCCATCGAATATAATTTTAATATGTTTTGGTTTTATTATGTATTTTATTTTTTAGTTTGATTAAACATAGGTTTTTCATCAAAAATCAAGTTCTTTGTTTTGCACATGTGAAAAAATAGCAGATTATCAAAAAAATTGAAAAATATCAGTGCACTAGATATTGATGTCCTTGATCCAACAAAAATAAATTAAATTTCGATTATACAAAAAAAGTTATGCTTTAGCCAGTGAATCATGTCTAAATTGTAAAAGGTTTGACTTTGAAACTTAATTAAGAAAAAAATATTCAATGAAATGCTATGAAACCAATTCCATGCACTACATATCATAGTTATGAATCTTAATTCAAAAAATTTAGAATTTTATCCTTCATAGAAAAAAAGTTGTGTTAGCTAGTGACGTCACTCTTTAAAAATGGTGTTTACTCTTAAAAAATAGTTTTCGAAGGAGATGGAAAAATAAGAACAATCTAATTAAAAAAAAATTGAATAAAATATATTTAGAATCTACAGACAAAATGTCACAAATCACTAGTTTGCATCGTCTTCAAATTCCTCATGGTTTAGCCGCTATAGCTGCCCGAAAGTGAAGACTTAGTTAAAAAAATTCAGTTCAATGTCCAGTTTGGCCAAAAAATGTAAAATAGTATTGTGGGATCAGCCCAAACCCCCATTCACCTAACAAACAACATTTTTTCTCTCTTTGATGTGTGATTGCAAATTTTAGGTTGAAGATCCTTCGAAGAGTGAAATTGAAAAAAGTTGTAAGAAAAGTTGTCAAATCATGAGAACTCTTCTACATATTTTATTTCTAGTTGTCTGATAGTGAACATCTGAAATTGGGAGTGCAAACCAAGCAGAAAAGAACCCATAAAGTATTTTCCAGAAACCCTAGCTAGGACCCATTCACCATAGGGAAAATGAGTCCTCAGTGAGCTTCAAAAGGTGACTTTTGGTGAAAGGTACACAACATTTTCCCCTTTCTAGATCCACCTTTTGATTGATTTTTTAGTCAAATTTGATTACCTTTCTTCATTTGCATTTTATAGCTTGCATTTTGAATGAAATTAGGAAAATAGGTCTTGGGGTGAATTCATTCATCACTTCAACCCTATTTTTCTTTTGTTTCAATAATACATATTATATAAATATATACAATATATTAATTTAATATAATATATATATTATATTATATAAATACATATATATTAATTTAATATATTAATATAAGATACATCATAGTATATATTATATATTTATATATTTATATATTAATATATAATATATATTTATCATAATATAATGTATATCATGCTATTAATAATACATAGTTTTATGAGTTTTTGTCTTTTTTAAAACTAAAGGAAACGGGTATTTGTTCCCTTTATATAGGTTTTGCATGCAAAAAATAACGAATATATATGTTTGAAACAAATATCCATTTTGTGAATTATATAAAAAAACAAAAAGGGGACCGTTTTGAGCATTCCAATGGTCCCCACATTTTTTTTGTTTCCTGAAATCTTGTGTTCTTTGTCTTAGACAAAATTCAGTTTTTCGAATATTCTTTACACATTTTTCAACTTTACAATCATTTGTGTGCTCTTTTTTGTTTGTGCAATGAGGAGCAATAGTCGTTGTAAGAGAAAAGGAAATAGAAAACTAACATCAAATCAAATTGAAGCATATAGAGCAAAAGATAGAAACAGTCATAGGAAGAGAAGACAAGGTATGGAAAATACTCTAGCCAAGGCTTCTTCTTCACCTCTAAATGTTAATTCAAGTGAAGATGAAATAGAATTTAAAAATATTGAACATTGTATTGAAATTGAAAATGAAAATATTGAAATTGATATAGAAAATGTTGAAATTAGGAGTGAAATTGAAAATGAAAATGTTAATAATATTGAAAATATTGGAATTGTTATTGAAAATGTTGATATCATTGAAAATATTTAAAATGAAAATGTTAATAACATTGGCAATGTTGAAAATGAACCTTTTGTATCACCTAATTTCATGAGAACCCCTAAATGGTTACTTGAAATTGATGAGAACATAATAGATAATCTTGATGGAAAAAGATCATCACAAACAGTTCAGTTGTGAGCTACCAATATGTTCAATCAATACTTTTCTGATAAGACATTAACTCAACAATGTCAACCTTTTGTGCAATTGCTAAAATCTTACAAAATGAGACCATTATTAAGAAAATTGAAGATTTGTGTCACCAAAAGTCAAAAAAATAGTATTATTGCAAAAAAAAAATTAATGCTCTAACTTCTATTGGAAAGACTAGTAAGGAAAAAGATAAAAGAGATGCTCGTAGAGTGATCACAACCTCACTAGTAAGCCATCATTTGAGAAAGACTTGTTTAATGAGATAAAATTTTATTGATTTAAATCTAAATCATAAAACATTGAATAGAGAACTCTCAAGAAGAGGAAAACTCGATATAGTCCTCTTCAAAATGATATGTGGGATTTTAGTGGGAGGCTTCTACATGTTGATAAGAAGCTAACTTTTAATGTAAACAAGTAAATTGAACAATTTTTGCACTCTCAATCTAGAGTATCACTAAATGTAAAGGATGCTTTAAAGTTAAGAATTGGTAATAGAGATCACACAATGCATCCTAAACATTTCTTGGAATATAGCCAAACAATATTGTACAAATAATTTTATGAAGCGCACGTCCAAATTTGCAAATCTAATAAAATGCTTTTGAGTCTTGCAAGCCATTTTATTGTGTACCTATTAATATTTGTAATACATGTAAATACCACATTGAGTTTTCAATGTAACATGAATTATTATGCTATATTCATTCTACTATGTATACTAATAAAATGTTGCAAGAGTGTCATGTAATGCAACTTCCCAAGTCATCAAGGGACTTGTTAGATTCAATTTTATGCGTTAGAGGCAATGGTTCCTTTTTTATAGAAATGATTGTTTAAATAAAACATGTTTTCAATGAGGTGGTTTATTGAATTTTGTAACATGTTTTCATGAGAGCAGCGAACATGATTTTGCTAACAAGATTTTTGAGAAAAAAAATTGAGACAATCAAATACATATTGAAGAGTGGAGGTGAAGGTTCTAAATGCAAGTTGGTTACAATAGAGGTAAGTATTGTTGATTTAATTTTTGATTTCAAGAAAAATATTTTCTACAAGTATGCAAAGCATAGCCACAGGTCCCAGTGGTTGGATTGACAATTCAAGATGTGTAAGGACTCTTTCCTAATTGGATCTATTATATTTGTGGTTGATTTTGTTGAAAATTACACATTGCAACCACAAAATGAGGTACAATCACAATATTACAATTCTATTCAAATTTATGTTTTTGTCCACATAACATATAGACATGCCCCTAATATTATAGAAGAGAATGGGAAGATAATCAAGGAGTACCATTTTTACATGAGTGATGATAGATCTCATTCATATGATTTTTTGCAACATTATTTTGAAAACTTTTTTAAGTTCCTTTAAGAAAAAGGTATTGCAATGGGTCGACATCTCATTTGGTTAGATAACTAGATAGGGCAATTCAAGAATGCACATATATTTTATTGGTTGAGCAAGATGCATGTAGATAGGGGCATACCACATAATTGGAGTTTTTTGAAGCTAGGCATGGAAAAGGAAAGCATGATGGTGTAGGTCCATGTGTGAAGAGAGCTTTGGTTAAGGAACAAATGAAGATCAGAGGTGGTACAACATTCAGTGATGCATGTTCTATTGTTGATTGGTGTACTTATGCATTATCACAAGGAGGAACACTTGATTCACAAGTGTACAAGTTCTTTTGGTTGGTTGAGGAGGGCACAATGGGATAAATATTGGAATGTCAAACAATTAGAGAATCTTCAAATATGCATTAATTTCGAAGCTCAGATGCAACAAGGGAGTTGGCTTAATTTTGTCAAAATTGTATTCAGTGTGACTAGGATAAATGTGAGTCAAGTGAGTGGGTAGATACATGGATTCCACAGTACCTCACCTATTTATCTATAGCATAATTCTCTTAGAAGATGAAATGGAAAGTTAACTTGACTACGACCATATTTCAAATATTGTACAACCAAAACATGTCTATGTAGTTGTAGCACCATAGGGGAATGAAGATGGATCATAATATTGGTTGGCACAATGTGTATAGGGAAAGAAGAAGCTAACAAAAGTGATGAAAAATGATGGGTTCATGTATCCTATAGGTTTAGTTGTTGTTTCCAGAACTTGGTTGCGAACATATATGATTAGAAAGAATGACATACCTGCATTTGAAGACGATGAGAAACACAAAACCATTCTCATGTATTCACACCTTGTTATAGCAAAAAATATTAAGTTATTGAGACATCATGCTAAACCAATCTAAAAAAGAAACTACAGACAAATAGTAGTGTTGATCATGAAGCATTACTCAATACTCTAAAGGTAAGAGATGACCCTTTAGGAACACTTGATTAGCGGATCATTTGTTGTATGGGATAGGTATGATATTGTTCATATTACTTTTATTAATGCTCATAATAATTAAATTTCTTGATTTGGTCATGTCCCTTTGATATTAAGCATGTTATCCATTTTACATTATCATTTAGGTTGTTTAGAATAATATAGATTTGTTATTCTAAGTATATTTAGTTCATGTTCCATTTAGCTACATTAGTTTGCATTAGATTCATTTCATTTCATTACATATACATCTATTTTTATTTTATTATGCATTCATAACATATCCAATATAGCAATCAAAAACATAAACTTATATCATAAATATACATAATCGTCAGTTGATCACCACCCATATATCATAAATATCATGTATCAAAAATTAGCTGATATGTAAAAATGCAGGTTTCTTGAAGAACAAAGGTATATTTTCAAGTGATTCAAATCAAAACATAATGGTAGATCATGTAGATCAATATATTTTCAAAGTAAATATTTGATTTGAGAGAACGTTCAGTTTATACTTTGTAGTTCATGTTGTTTATGCTCAACAATTTGTCTCTATTTATATGCATGCTCTTTTTTTACCCCATTTCTAATGAGTATTCTCACATTCTCTCAATTGCTCAGTTTTTGAAGGTATTATTGTTTAATTTGTAGTTGATTGCTTTAAAAAATATGAATCCTCTCATAACTTCAATAAATATAACTCTTAAGTAGAAAATAATGCATTTTGATCTTTCTTGAATGAGCATGATAATCATCAATAATTGACAACTAATCACACACCACAATTAAATATCCCAGAAAGAGCACCCCACAATAATCGGGTGACTTGGGAAATGAGGTCAAACTTATTGTAGTATTTACCTTCCTACCTTGACATGTCCATGCTTCCCATTCATCAAAATTACCCAAAACTTGACAATTTTCCATTATTTTCTCTTATGACACTTTCAAAACTACCTTGGATTAGTGCACTTTGGAATCACGAGGGAGCTTTGATCATAAAAGGAGGCCTTTTCTATCATTGGACTTCCCACCTTGATGTGTTGGTATAGTTGGTTTCACTCCATTATGTACAAAACAAAAAAATTGCTTCTTTCCATTTTTGCATTGTTTTCCACTGATAACTTTTGCAAGAATTCATTTGACACTGGAACACACAAATGGTGTTGAGTTGACCCAAACCAAGAGAATTTTGTTTGAAGGGACTCAATATCCACCTGTAGGTGTAGGCAAAGCATTCCTACGTGTCACAAGATCTCGGAATGACTAACGATGTTGAGTTGACCCAAACCAAGAGAGTTTGGTTTGCAGGGACTCAATATCCACCTATAGGTGTAGGCAAAGCATTCCTACATGTCACAAGATCCTAGAATGACTTTGTCAAAGTTTGACAGTTTTTGGATTTTAGGGCTCTTAAGAGATTACCTTGGAAATAAAACCTCAAAATGATTGGGTGACTTGGAAAAAAAATTCAGGCCTTCCTTAGTATTTACCTACCTACCTTGACATGTCCACTCTGCCCATTCATCAAAAATATTATAAATTTTACAAATTTTGCATTTTTTGCTCTTAAGGCTCTTAAGAGACTACCCCAAAAAGAGTACCCCAAAATGATTGGGTCATTTGGGAAACAAATTTATACCTTTACTAGTATGTGCTTGCCTACCTCAACATGCCCATGTTGCCCATTCATCAAAATTACTATAAATTTTGGATTTTTTGCTCTTAAGGCTCTTAAGAGACTACCCTAGAAAGAGCACCCCAGAACAATCAAGTGAATTTGGAAATGAAGTTAGACCTTCCCTAGAATTTACCTACCTACCTCAACATGTCGATGTTTCCCATTCAGCAAAATTACTATAAATTTTACAATTTTTTCATTTTTTCTCTTAAGGCTCTTAAGAGACTACCCCAAAAAGAGAACCCCAGAACAATCAAGTGATTTCATCAACAAATTCAAACATTCCCTATTATTTACTTGCATACTTTGACATGTCCACACTACCCATTCATCAAAATTACTATAAATTTTACAAGTTTTGCATTTTTTGCTCTTAAGAGACTACCTTGGGAAGAGTACCCAAAAATGATCGGGTGACTTGGGAAACAAGGTTAGACCTACCATAGTATTTACCTACCTACCTTGATGTTCCACACTACCCATTCATCAAAATAACTCAAAACTTGACAATTTTCAATTATTTGCTCTTACGACACTTTCAATACTACCCTGGATTATTGCACTCCAGAATCACAAGGGGGCTTCGATGAAAAAAGGAGGCCTTTCATAGTGTTGGACTTCCCACATTGACATTTTGGTATAGTTGGTTTTGCTCCATTATGTACAAAACAAAAAAATGCCTCTTTCCATTTTTGCACTGCTTTCCATTGACAACTTTTTCAAGAATGCATTTGACACTAGAACACACAAACGATGTTGATTTGGCCCAAACTAAGAGAGGTTGGTTTGAAGGGACTCGATATCCACCTATAGGTCTAGATAAAACATTCCTATGTGCCACAAGCTCTCATAACGACTTCGTCAAATTTTGACAATTTTTGGCTTTTAGGGCTCTTAAGAGACTACCCCGGAAAGAGCACCTCAAAATAATCAAGTTACTTGGGCAACAAAAAAAGGCCTTCCATAGTATCTACTTGTATACATCAACATTTCCACACTACCCCTTTGATAAAATTACTAAAAATATTACAATTTTTGCGTTTTGCAATATTCGTGTTTAATTTTAATCGTTGTTGAGTCAATAGTAGATTCAAGATTATGTTTCTTAACAATTCTTAACAAATGTAGGTCATTTTGGTGGAAAATAATATTGCATCAAGAAGTGATTCAAAAAAAATTTTAAAACATTTTGCTTCAACATTGACACATTCAATGTAATTCATAAGGAGGTATCCTATGCTAAAAAGGTGCAAGACAATTGAGAGGGGGAGTGAATCAATTGTCACCAAATTCAAACACTTATTAACTTCACAACCAATCAATTTTGTTATTAGTATGAACATGAAATACAGATAACAGAAAGAAATATCAACACAATGAACACTAGATTTATGTGGAAAACCCAATAAGGAAAAAACCGCAATGAGGATTAGCTCACAATATGAAGTAGTTCCAAAACCAAATATGAAAGGCTCATTACCAAAAGGGATCACTACCCAAAATAGGACTCACTATCTAGATACAGAAGTTCACTACTTACAGAGAGGACTCATTGTCCAAGCAAGGAGGCTCACTTCCTACAAAATATTACAAAACAGAAATGGCTTCACAGCCAGAGTGAACTGGTAAGAGTACACCTAACAAGTGTTGATTCAATTCCATTGATGCTCAATAGATTGACTTAGCACACTTCATCATATTTGCATTTCTTCACATTTGTAGCTTTGCAACACACCACACACACTACAATATTCAAGATTGTCCAACATATATATCTAATTCATCCACAAGAATCAATTAGGTTGGGCTAATTAGATAATATATTCATTCACCAAGAATAAAATGTCGGCTTCAAGCTTGTACAAAATCTTTTCCAAAAAATAATCCAAGCATGTACCTAGATTATGTCAGCATGGACCTAAGATAGGTCACCCATACATTCGCACAACAAAATTAATCCATTACAACTTCAACAACATATTAGGTCGGTCAGGGATAGACCTAATAGCAACAAAAAAATGCAACAAAAAAATAATGTTGATACACCATACGAGCACATGTGCACGTGAGACTATGATCATACACACTTCCAACATTCATAAACCATTTCCCAAAACCGCAAGTAGCAACAATTAATTGCAAAGAAATGTAGACCAAAATATCAGAGGATGTAAACTACATGTTGGTTCAAAGTACCGGATCAAGCAATGACTCAACCTTGCAATTGCAACTCATATACCATGGTGACACCAATGACAACACAAAAAACTATATAATTAGACATTCTTCTTCATTCTTCCAACAATCTCCCCCTTTATCATTGATGGCAACATGTGCCAAAATTTACTACATACTGTGATCCTAAATGTTTACCCTATTCTAAAGATGCAAAATAACTAAAAAGAAATAAGGAAAAACACAAAGGGACACATCAAGATTAGCCTAAGGAATGATAAATCAAAGAAACAAGATAAAATGAATATTGTAATCTTCTTATACCCTCTTTGTTGTTGAAACTCCTTGGTTAGCCCTTGATTTTGATTGCTTTGTGTGCTCCTTGGATGGCTCTTGATGTGGCTAAATGCAAGATTAACTATGTGGTTGGATATAGATACAAATGGATAAAATGAATGGCTAGATGAGAGAATATGAGTGCACAAAATGATAGCATAAGGTTTCTCAAATGACTAAGTGTTGTGAATGCCTTAGAAGAGGGGGTATTTATAGAGAAATTTGAATTCTTTAGAGAATTCAATGGTTGAGATTTATCCAACAAAGCCAAGATGAAGGGCTAAGGTGAGTTGAGGACTCACAAGCCCTCACATTTTGACATGTGGAATGTGAAGTGGCTAAGGGTGAAATGATATGTAGGTGATGTGGAAGGGAGGTACATGTACCCTAGAAGTACATTGGGAGATAAGAAGATTCCTTGGAGGAATAAATATGAATTAAAAATTCACATGCTTGGGAGAATCTAGTGGATAAGAGAGGGTCTCCAAAAAGGTGGGAATTTGTCACATGTGACTTGATGTGACAAGTCAAAGATTCTAGAAGATGCATGGGAAAAGGGGATTCTAGGAGGAATAAAAGTGAATTAAAAGTTCACATGGGGAAAAGAGGAGCCTTGGATGAACAAAAAAGAATTAAAAATTCCTTGGGGGATGGAGAGAGTTGGCTAAGGTACTGGTTAGGCTTAACTAATCAATAATTAAAGGGTAATTAGAGGTTAATGAGGATTGGAAGCCAACTTACAAAAGTTGGAGGATGTGACATATCCTACTCAAGGATTAGGCATGTGCACATCCTTAATGAAGAGATTAGGAGATGGATTAGGATTAGATGAAAATGACATGTGAGGAATTAAATAAATGTAATATTTATTTAATTAATTTGATAAAAAGGGGATTAAGGAGGGTAAGGTATTTAATTATTAATTAAATACCTTAGGGATTTGGCAGAATTAAGGATATTAATTAAATAATAGTAATAGTACTTAATTAACTTAGATAAGAGGATGTTTAGATGAGAAGTGATAAATTTGGATAAATTAAGTGTCCAAATTTGGATGTTTACATTTTTCCCCTCTTTGAGATGGTGTTACAAAGTAGCATCATTTCAAAGAATATTAAAATATAGAACCCAGAAGGAGATGGTGAGATTGGAAAAGATGCCTCAGTCATTCAAAGGAGTGACTAGGAAGGAAAAAAAAAGATGGGGGTGAAGATGAAGATTAGGGATTGAGGATGCCCCCTCAAGAGGACATGCAGGTTCAAGAGAACACGGATGTGCTCTCGAAATGGATGAGATGATGAAATGGGAGATGAGGAAGAGGATGCAAAGGGATGGATATGAAAGGATGAAAAGGCAATAGGGGGTTGGGAAGCACAAATGGATGCAAAGACAAAGATGATGTTGCACAAGTCAAACTACAACCGAAAATGGGTGGATGATGGATGGAGTGTCATTGATGAGGGAATGATATATCCCGAAACAACAAGAGGATAGGGAAGGATACATTATGATGAGTGTTGATGAAAGTGTTGTTGATGAGGGAAGGATACATCCAAAAACAACATGAGGATATGGAAGGATATATCCCAATAAAAAGGGGTGTTGATAAGGGAAGGATACATCCCAAAACAACACCAAAGGATAGGGAATAATACATCCTGATGATGAGGATGATTGGATTGAGGCTTGTAACAAGGTTGGGGATAGGACCAAGGATGTGATTAGATGATTTGGGCTAAATGGAATGGATGGGGATTGGATAGAGATGTGAGATGGGGATGAAGGATGAATGGATGGGGAGATTTTGATAGATTAGAGGATGGGGGATGCATGCACGATGATAGAATGGAAAATGAAATGCAATCCTAATGCAATTTTTCATCTTTGAAGCACTAATTTTTGCTATAGCATAAGACACCAAGTGCCAGGGTATGTGGAACCAAGGCGGATTATTGTCTAATACATGAAACAAAAACAATAGACAAGAAGGCTATCCCAACACCCCAAAGTTGCCATGACTTCAGTCAGGCCAAGTATTGGAATAACCACAAGCACACAAGGATTCCCCAGCATAACACAAGACCACAAGGATCTTGTTGGGTACTATGTGGGACAACCAAGAAGACACAAAAAAACAAAAGATTAAGATATGCCCCTATGTGTACCAATCAAAGCACACCATGATATGATGGATCAAGGCGGCCTTGACAAGTGATGATAGGGAGCTCAAATGATAAAAAAAAATCCAAAAGCATAAAAAGATCAAATTCAAATGTCCATTTCCATAGGATCAAGGGGGTGGATGGGATTGATGAGGTCTATTAGGAAGGATGCATCCTATTGAGACCAATGATGGATTCAAAACTGATTGGATTTGTTGATACTAGTGGATCTCGTTTGTTAAGAACTAGCTAGATAAGGGCATAGCTTGATGACTCGACACAAGGGAGACAAGACATGAGACTGACACACCCTAAAGACCTAGGGGCTCAGGGGTTGATCAAAGATTAGCCTTGCCTACGTGAAAGCGCAGAGCCCTTGTAGTTCGATAAAAGGTTGATGACTAACCATGGATAAAAGCAAGAAAAGGATGATGGAGACCTCGATAGAGGACCAAGATGGGACAGAAAAAAGCAGAACAACTGATGATAGATGATAAAGGAGCCCCGATGGCAGATCAAGTGATCGACCTTTCCTACGTGAAAGCACAAGGGCAATGTAGTTCGACAAAAGACTAAAGATAAATGATGGATAAAGGATAATGATAGGATAAGTAGATAAAAAGATGGGACCAATATGACGAGATAGGGTAGACCTATTGGATTGGATTGGATGATGACGATCAAATAAATCTTAGGGATGGGATAGTTATCCAAATCATTAAAATGACTTGCGAGGATGATATGATGGAGAGATGAAGGAAATAAGAAGCAAAAGTGATGGCGATGAGATAAATGGAATTGGGTTGGATGGAGGGAGGCCTATAGCCAGATGCCAATGACAAGAGATTGTGAGATGGGATGAGGATAAAGATGAAAGAATGGATAGAGAGATAGGCATGGGGGATGGAAGGGATTGTTTGGATGGATAGAAATATAAGGATTGGGAGATGAAAGGGATGCTAGGATAGATGGATTGGAAGATAAGGATGGGGAGATGGAAGGGATGTTGTGATAGATGGATAGGGAGATGAAGGGATGTTATGATAGATGGTGTCTCCAAGGACTATGTCGCAAAGGAAGTAGATGCCCCCACTCTAGATATGTCATGTATGATGAGGCATGAGGGATGGAAGATGAATGGATGGGAAGATAAAGGAGATAACTAGAGGAGGATAGGATGGGTGACTAAGGAATACGATAGAGCACGGATGAAGGGAATGTATACCAAGAGGTTTCCAAAGCATGCATAGATAGGTGCCCCTGTTTTGATCAAGATCACAAGAAGGATGGAGGGATGGGAGATAAATGGGATACGATGGTAGGATGCGAAAGAGAGGTGGGATGGAGGGGATGAATGATGAGGACGTATAGCAGGAAGATGGGTGCATAGCTGGAAGCATAGCAAGAACCATAGTGGATGGAGCGAATGCATATCAGGAAGTTTCCCCCAAGTGTGGAAAAGGATGGATGGGAATTTATGCATGACACCTGTTTTCCAGGTTTTCACCATGGTACTTATCCAAGGTGATTTTTTGTAGAGTTTTCACCATTGAACGAAGGATTTCTCTTTATTATTTTATTTTATTGTATTGACCATTTTTTTCTCGTTCTAATTTCTTTGTGTATATATATATATATTTGGATTTTTGGATAAAATGTGGGTGGAGATGGATAAGTATAGGGACGTGGATAAGTGGATGTGTAAGACATGTGATAAGGATATGGAGGAAAGACTCAAGCATCAAATTCCATATGAAGTATTAAGAGCCCATATTTGAAGTGACTATTGGATGTTGGTACAACCATATTAGGATAAATGGATTATGCAAGAGGGTGAATTAGAGGGATTTGATGGGGGAGGTATGTGGGATAATGGATGGGGGTTGGAAAGGGTATGGATAGAATGATGGGGTAGGTGTGTGATGGGGTGATGATTTCAAGACCAACATTGGCACATATAGTGATGGATGTGAAATGATAAGAGGATTAATGGATGGAGAATGTGGGGATAATAAAGGAGATGGGATAGTGAATTTTGGGACATAGGGACCCAAAACCAATTTAGGAGAGAGTGGATGAAAATGATTAGCTTTTGGATTAGCAAATTTGGATGCTGTTACAGATTTTTCATTTACATCCTTTGTCTTTGGGATCCACATGGTTTTGATTTTTTCTTTGGTGGGCCTCTGTAGCCTATGGATTTGATTTGGATTTTGGATTTGATTTGTCTTTTCTTCAACATGTCTTTTAGAGGGGACATGAGGAGATTTTGATTCATGTGGAAGTCTAGATTTATGAATTTTTATTTTGGCATCCAAAGTGCTTGTAATAGCAATGGGATGGGTGTAAGGAGAAGGATGGTGTGGAATGATAGTGGTAGGATCTTGAGGATTATATGTGGATGGAGGACGTGTGGGTATGTGCCTTTGTTGATCCTAATTATGGGATATGCAAGTGGGATGTTTATGATGGGTGACATGGATAGGTCATGGATGGATGAAAGGATGAATATGATGAGATGGAGAGGGTGATTTTGGGATATAAGGGCCCAAAACAGACAGAGTGGGTGGAGAGACATAAGGACCCAAGATGGATGGAGTAGATGAAGGATGGGAGATGGTGGAAGGAGGGATGTAAGGACCCAAAATGGATGGAGCAAATGATGGAGGAATATGGATGATTATTTTGAGGTGATACGATGGAGGAGGAGGAATGGCAACATATGATCTAGTGGAGTGATGGGAAGAACCTATATTTCTTTTGGAAGAGGCTCGTCGAGGATGTCTAGAGGTTGTACCAACATATTTAGATTGTGAGTCTTGGGAAATAGGTCCAAGACCTTGCATACAGATTTGTTCTTTGACCTGGATGGGCTCTAGAATGCCTTGCTCATGAAGGCCTAAACCTTTTCCTTGGTAATTAATGTTCTTAAGCATTTGATCCATGATAGGATTTTTTTTATTCAAGAAGAATGATGTGAGTCCATTATTAGGTGGAGATGGATAGGTGGTGTATATGTTTTGTTCTTCTTCTGCAAGGAGACCACCATGGAAGAATGTGAGAGTACTAAGGGGATATACAAGTAGTGTGGGGATAATAGGTTTAGGCAATGGTGGAGGATCATCAGATGGAGATGAGGGAGTAGCGGCTTCTTGATTAGGATAGGGAGTTGGTGAGGGATCAAGAGAGGGAGCGAGTGATAAGGGCTCATGCGATGGAGTGATTGGATCTAGAATTTCATGGGGATCATGGGTTGGAATGGATGAAGGACTATGAACTTGAGATGGACTGGATGGGATTGCAGGATCTTGATGTGGAGGAAGGGATATGGTGGTGTGCTTTGGATCAAATTCTTGGCATGACTCATCTTGTGTGGGTGGTATGATAATGGGGTCTTGAAGGGACTCTTCAAGTTGGGGAGATGAAAGTATGGAGGATTCATGAAGTTCATGGAAATGGGTTTTAGTGCTACTAGTAGTGGGAGGAGTGGATTGGATTTGGGTATCTTCAATGAATTGGGTGGATCTAGGAGTAGAGGGAGTGGATTGGACTTGGGTGTCTTCAATGGATTCAATGGCTCTTGGAGTAGGAGATGGGGGTTCAATGGATTCAGTGAGTTCGATGGTTTCAATGGTTTGAGCAATGCTAAGGGTGGTAACAACAATGATAGGTCTGGTATGGAGAAGGGTCTCATCACTAGTGACCGTGGATGATGGATTAGGATGGCATGGTTCCATGACTTCAAGATGTGGAGTTGGGGATAGCTTCTTTGTCATAAGTCCTTGGAGAACTTCTGAAATGAGAGACTTGCATATGGTTGGCTTGGTTGGGGTGGTAGAAATGGATGAGGGATTATATAGTTGGTGGACTAGGGTTAGATGGAGTAGATGGAGGAATGGGATTGGATGTAGGACTAGGAGTAGATGGAAGACCAGGATTGGATGGAGGGTTAAGGTAAGGATATTGGAATGGTGAATTAGGATAGGGGGACATGAATTGTGGATTAGGACAAGAGGATACAAGTGGTGGATTGTAGTGAGGGTATTGGGATGGTGGATTAGGATGGGAAGATTGAGGTGGTGGATTGAGATAGGGAAATGTGGATGTTGGATTAGGATAAGAAGATGTGGATGTTAGACTAGGATAGGTTGGTGTGGAGTTGGATTAGGATAGGAAGGTGTGAATGTAGGATTAGGGTGAGTAGATTGGTATGGAAGATTAGGGTAGTGGGTATATGCGGATGAAGGATTGAGATAGGAGGATATGGATGGGGGATTAGGATAGGGGTATTGTGATGGCAGACTAGGATAAGAGGATGCGGGTGTTGGATAAAAGGATGATGTAGATGAAGGATATGATGGATATCCCTTGTCAACGGTAGCATAAGGAGCATGATTAGGCATGGATGAAGACATAACGGGATAACTCAAAGGGGTGATTGGATTTTGGAAAGTGGGTGGAGAAAGCTTACTAGCAATTATAGTGTCAAGGGAATCTATTCCATATTCCTCTTGATCGACAAGACTTTCGTTATCATTGTTAAAATAATTAGGGTTTCCCTTGACTACTATTGATGGAGGATAAGGATTCATGATGATGAAAGGATAAAGAGGATGGATAAAATATTTTGGATGGGAATGGACTAAAGCTCAAATCGGGTTTTAGGTCAAGCTTAGATTGGGATTGGATTAAAGCTTAGATTAGGATGATTGGATGATGCGATGGGATTGATTTTTACAATGGGATCGATTATCAAAGGATGATTATGACATCGAATATACCTCAATATGGAAGAAGATTGATTGGGTAGAAGATGATTGGATAAGGATGTGATTGGATTGGATTCTATAAGATTGATTGATGATTGATAAGATCGAATGATGGATCGAATAGGATGATGAGAGGGATTGGAAAAATCCATTCAAAGATTACCCTAGGTGACTTAGGATACTGATTGATCAGATTAAAGGATGAATGGATGCTTGCAGCACCGAATCCACCTTGATATTGAAAATGGATTGATTGGGCCGACGACAATGATTGAATGACTTAGGACAAATGAAAATCCTAAGCAGATGTTGATGATGACGATCAGATCAGACACTTAAGTTAATTTGGATAATAACCCGAGACGAAGTTTAGGGGATTTGGATGGGGGAAATGATGATTTGATTTGAGGAACGTATGATAAAAATGGATGAATGAATACTCAAAAAGAGTAAACGATTGATCGGAATGGATGAAAGACTACTCAGAACAAGTAAATGACTGCTCACAACAGGTGAATAATTCTCAGAACAAGAAGATGAAGGTTTGGAATAGATGAAAGATTACTTGGAATAAGTAAACGAGTGATCAAGATTGTTGAACGAGAATTTGAAATGATAGAAGGAGGTTTTTAATGGATGAACATTTACTCAAAATGAGTGAATGAATGATCAAAATGATAGAACAAGAATTTGAAATGATGAAAGGAGGTTTGAAATAGATGAATGTTTACTCAAAATGAGTAAACGAATGACCGAGTAGTTCAAAATGATGAAAGGAGGTTTGAAATGGATGAATGTTTACTCAAAATGAGTAAATGGAAGATTGGAATGACTGAACGAAAGTTTCAAATGATAGGTGTGAAGTGGATGAATGTTTACTCGAAACGAGCAAACAGATGATCGGAATGACTAAACGAAAGTTTGAAATGATAGGTGTGAAATGGATGAATGTTTACTTAGAACGAGTAAACAGATGATTGGAATGGCTAATGAGAGTTTAAGACGACAGATGAAGGTTCAAAATATATGAATGTTTACACAAAATGAGTAAACAAATGATCAAAAAAGAGGGAACAAATGTTTGGAATGGATGGATGAAAGGTTGAAATGATTAAACAATTGATTGGAATGAATGAACGAATGCTCAAATTAGGAGGTTGACTTGTGGAAAGGATGAAAGGTTGAATAGAACAAAATTGAAGAAGATGGAGAGAGGGATCTTAAGATTTGTTTCAATATCCAATGATCTTGACTAAAGATGGACTAAATCTTAGATTAGGATTTTTCTTAAAGCTCAGATTAAGATTGGATTGAAGGATATGATGGGATTGGTTTTGCCAGTCAGATTTGGGAACTGGATATGTTTATTGTCCTTTTGCCAAGTTTTTTTCTGTAGAGGGGCAAATTTTCCCTTTTGGGGTGAATCTGCCCTCACAAAGGGGCGAAATTGCCCTTCTGGGGTGAATCTTCCCTCACAAAGGGGCAAATTTTCCCTTCTGCAGGGAAAATTTTCCCCACTACTTTGTGGACTCTCTAAGTGGGTAAACAGGTTGTTAGAATGAAGAGATGGGTGATTGGAATGGGGTGTTAGATAATCGGATTGAGGAAATAGATGATTGGATTGGGAAAACGAATAGGATTGGATGAATAAGCACTTGGAACTGATAAACGATTGCTTAGAATGGATGGCCTCTCAAGTCGTGGAAATGAAAGCTCGAAATGAGTAAACAATTGATTAGAAAGGATGAACAACTCTTGGAATGAGGAGATGGATACTTGGAATGGATGAAAGATTACTCAAAATGAGTGAACAGAGGATCGAAAGGGATGAAAGACTACTTGGTAAAATGGATGTTTGGAATGGTTAAACAAAGGTTTGGAATGGCTAAACAAAGGTTTGGAATGGTTAAACTGAGGTTTGGAATGATAAAAATGGGGGTTTAGAATGATCAAACGGGAGTTTCAAAGGTTTAGAATGAAAAAATAGAGGTTTGGAATGATTAAACAATGGTTTAGAGGCTAAACAAAGCTAAACAGGACAATTTTCACTATTCAGGAGGGAAAATTCACCCCACTGTAGTAAATAGAAGGGAAAAATTGCCCTACTGCAGCAAACAGAAGGGAAAATTTGCCCCACTACAGCAAACAGGGACTTGGTTTAGATGAAAATGACTATGGCAAGGACTTAAAATGACAACAATGAGGTCAATTTGTCAAAAAGTTTACTTGTTTCTCACAAGAAAGAACTTTCAAACAAGCATGATCCTACGATTAGTATTAAGGGTATAGCCAACAAAGGTCTTAATCTAAGATGCACAAGGTGTCTAGGGAGTCCTCAATATACTCTCGGTACGTGAGGCACAATAGTGAAAACCATCCCGTTACAAGCGTGAGTTGAGAACCTCAACTACACGTGGTTGGAATCATCCCTTGGGTTGATGAAATCCCCAAGCAGGTCCAACTAGAAAAAAACCACTAATCGTTTCCAACTACTCCCCAAGCTCACACGAAGTGCAAGGGGAAAGTGAAAAAAATTAATTCCTCCTTTAGGTAACACAAAAAGATAGACACAACAGACAACGGATATTACTTCCCCTAATTAAATTGTTCCTAGATTAACGAAAAAAGCAAGGATAGCTTTTAAAATTTGAGCAAATGGATAACCCTGCAAGAAAATGTTAGTTGTTTTATCCTTCATTATTCATTTATTACACAAGAATATGCTGCAAAATGTTAGAAAAAACACCAATATCCTTGCAAAAAACAATGTTAGAGGGTTAGGATATGAAAAAAACAAAAAACGGGAGCAAAAACTAAGCTAAAACGATCATTTTACCTCTCAAAATGTGTTGTTTTGAGGTGTATTCACCCCTCTACAGTGACTAGGAGGGCATAGTCGCCCCTCTGTAGTGAACCAGAGGGCGTAGTCACCCCTCTATAGTGCATAGGAGGGCATAGTCGCCCCTCTACAGTAAAATGTTAGAACAAAAAGTTTAATCAAGGGTGTAGTCACCCTTTTGCTGTGAAATGTTAGAATAAAAAGTTTAATTAAGGGTGTAGTTGCCCTCTTATAGTGAAATGTTAGGACACAAAGTTTAATCAAGGGCGTAGTCACCCTCCTACAGTGAAATGTTAGAACACAAAGTTTAATCAAGGGCATAGTCGCCCTCCTGCAGTGAAATGTTAGCAAGCAAAATTCAAACCAAGGCCTAGTTGCCCTTCTGCAGTAAAATGTTAAAAAACAAAGTTTTAATTAGGAGCGTAGTCACCCTTCTATAGTGAAACAAAGGGCGTAATTTCACTTTTGTAATGAAAAAGAGGGCGTAATTGTAATTTTGTAGTGAATAGGAGGGCATAGTTGCCCCTCTACAGTGCATAGGAGGGCGTAGTCACCCCTCTACAGTGACCAGGAGGGCATAGTCGCCCCTTTGTAGTGAACCAGAGGGCATAGTTGCCCCTCTACAATGTACAAGTGGGTGTAGTCATCCCTCTGTGACCTATTCTTGCAAACTGTTGAAAAATGAGGTGTTTTCTTAGCTTAATACTCTGTAAAACTTTAATATTTCTGATCTAAGTAAGCTTTTTCTTTGTTACATATATTCTTTGTGGGTGATTATCTTGATTAATTCATTTTACTATTGTAGAATGAAGAGAGAAGTTGATAGAAGAACTAAACAGGATATTAGAAAGATCACACAAGATATACCGTGGATAAACCCTTTCGGGAAAAAACTACACCAAGAATTATTCTATTATTCAATATCTAAATTACAATAGCTCCAATTCTTGCTTGAGAATGCTTCGTCTATCTTCACCAATCTTCTTCACAACCTACAATAAAAAACTCTTACAACTCTATTCAACTTGCTTGGGATAAATAGGCTTTAATCAGCTTTGTAAACTCAACATGAGTTACAATTACAATGCACAAGCCCTATCCCTAAAAGGTATGCCATATCTCATGCAAATAGGGTTATCTCATGAATAACAATGCTAAAACATGTGCTTCATCCATTTTGTCATCCCAAATTGAAGCTACAACTCATCCTTCACTTTGGTGATAATTCCAAAGCTCTTTCTCAAAGTTGGCACCCTTAAGTAATCCTACTTAAATGATCCTTCAAAAATATCTTATCATGCATGAGAGGTAAATCCAATAAAGCATCTTGGGCACCCAAGTTGGCTCCAAGTGATTTATAGTTAACTGAAACATTTATTCAACACCATTCATGCAAGAATTGTCATCCCCTGTTAACTGGAGGTAGTCTCTGTTATTTATCATACAACTCAAGTTATTAGCCATGCATTCCAAGTTAACTGAAGCTAACTACATGCAACTCAAAATAACCAACATGCATGCAACATGCACTTGCATGCAACTAAAGATAACTGAACCATAACTAAACTAAACTAAACTGATTCTGAACTGAACTGAACTAAACTAAACTAAACTAAACTGAACTTCAAATATGCAAACATCAAATCCTAACTCCTAGGATCTTTACATTCATTTAGAAGTGTTATCTCTTACTCTGAATAGTTAACTGAACTAAAGGTGAGTGTCACCTTACCATGTGTGCACCCACATGCTCCTATTATTTAGGAATAACTACAAATTTCAATTTCATGATTTATTTCATCCAAATAATTAATCTCATCCTAATCTTAGTGTTGTTGAACACATTCCAAGAATCTAGGAGATACATGAAATAATTAATGTTTAGGATTTGCAATTAAATGGCATCCTATTTCCAACATTAAACAATCTCAACAACAAATGTTAAATAGAGGAACCCGCTTGTGGTCCCACCAGGCGTGCCAAAAATATGATCCTAAATGTTATTCTAGTTCTAACTATGCAAAATAATTAAAATGAAATGAGGAAAAACACAAAGGGACACCTCAAGATTATCCTAAGGAATGATAAAGCAAAGAAACAAGATAAAATGAAGATTGTAATCTGCTTATATCTTCTTTGTTGTTGAAACTCTTTGGTTGGCCCTTGATTTTGATTGCTTTGTGTGCTCCTTGGATGGCTCTTGATGTGGCTAAATGCAAGATTAACTATGTGGTGGGATACAAATACAACTGGATAAAATGAATGGCTAGATGAGAGAATATGAGTGCACAAAATGACAGCATAAGGTTGCTCAAATGATCGGGATACAAATACAAATAGATAAAATGAATGGCTAGATGAGAGAATATGAGTGCACAAAATGATAGCATAAGGTTGCTCAAATGATTAAGTGTTGGAAATTCCTTATAAGAGGGGGTATTTATAGAGAAATTTAAATTCTCTAGAGAATTCAATGGTTGATATTTATCCAACAAGGCCAAGATGAAGGGCTAAGGTGAGTTGAGGACTCGCAAGCCCTCACATTTTGACATGTGGAATGTGAAGTGGCTAAGGGTGAGATGATGTGTAGGTGATGTGGAAGGGAGGTACATGTACCTTGGAAGTACATTGGGAGATGAGAAGATTCCTTGGAGGAATAAATGTGAATTAAAAATTCACATGCTTGGGAGAATCTAGTGGATAAGAAAGGTTCTCCAAAAAGGTGGGAGTTTGTCACATGTGACTTGATGTAACAAGTCAAAGATTCTAGAAGATGCATGGGAAAAGGGGATTATAGGAGGAATAAAAGTGAATTAAAAGTTCACATGGGGAAGAGAGGTGCCTTGGATGAATAAAAAGAAATTAAAAATTCTTTGGGGGATGGGGAGAGTTGACCAAGGTACTGATTAGGATTAACTAATCAATATTAGAGGATAATTAGGGGTTAATGAGGATTAGAAGCCAACTTGTAAAAGTTGGAGGATGTGACACATCCTAATCAAGGATTAGGCATGTGCACATCCTTAATGAAGAGATTAGGAGATGGATTAGGATTAGATGAAAATGACATGTGAGGAATTAAATAAATGTAATATTTATTTAATTTATTTGATGAAAAGGGGATTAAGGATGGTAAGGCATTTAATTATTAATTATTTAATTATTGATTAAATACCTTAGGGATTTGGCAGAACTAAGGATATTAATTAAATAATAGTAATATTACTTAATTAACTCAAATAAGAGGATGTTTAGATGAAAAGTGATAAATTTGGATAAATTAAGTGTCCAAATTTGGATGTCTACACATACAATACAACATTCTCTCCCCTTTTAATGTTTTTCGCATAACTCTCTCCCTCTTTGAAATCAATGGAAAAGGGTGACCAAAAATAGGATGTAAACATATGTACATGGTGATAATGTATATACAAAGGAATTCCAACTCTCTATTTCAAATCAATCAAGTGAAAATAACACTTTGTACATAAAAAAATTCTTGTACCTTTCTCTTATGGTTGTAAGAATCCTCTTCCAAGCGAGCACTATTGAATTCATTTTGGTACTCATATTGTCTAATAAAGATAATAGAATAAATGAGGATATCTGGTCCAAAAATAGACATTGTCATTCACAATCTTCTACATCAGAAAGTATTTTGCATAGATGATCCAACCAGACCTCAACAATCTCTTTAACCAACTAGAAGGTTTTAACCAAGTCTTCCCTTTGTCTTTAAGCAATCAGAAACTCCACTTGTAATTCACCAACTCTTATTCTCTATTTTCCATTTTTATCTTTGAAGAAGTCAAAACTCTTTCCTATACTATTTATCTTAGATTCAATGGCTTCAATTCTGCTTCTGAAATTTTCAACAGTTATAGGACACCAGAGACAATACCTATAGATGTCAGATATTTCCTTAATGCATTATTTTGTCTCATTAATGTGTTTGGATAACATTTGTTTGGATTTGGCACATCTTCTCTCAATCATGGAAGCTTCAAACTTATGTCCTTCATATCCTTCCAACAATATTCTTTCTTCAATAACTTCTACTAGATCATCCGGTAAAGAGTCAGATACATCTAAAATTGTAATACCCTTTTTGAGTAAATAATCAATCAACACATCATCAATTTTAAGTATCTTGATCAGAGAGCAGGCACACCACATTTCACCAATCTTCTTCATATCACCTTTATCTAACATTGTTTGAATATCCTCTAGATCAGAGGAATCAGGTTCAGGCACAGATTCTTCTTCATTCTTCTCTTCTTTCAGGATAGAGATGAAATCTTTTGTGATAATTTTCCTCCTAGATTCTGGAGGGGACCCAGCAATGACAACTTCCAACTATTTCTTTCTAGAAGAGGAACCCTCTTCAAACTAACTTGACACTAACATACCAAAACATAGATTCAATTTCAAGAATGAGAAATAGGTTTTGCATGCACTTGCATTATTCTCCATAGATTTCAAATACCTGAAAACTTGTTTTCCCACAGGTATGTGAGATTCCCACTTAACATTTTCTCTTCCTGGTAGCGAACTCAGAAAGTAAAACACCAAACATACGAGCAAAGACCCAAATCGAAAAGGATAACCTTCAACCAATGACATTCAAACATTTTCAATTAGGTTTTCCATAATAAGACTACACAAATCATATTGCTTGTTTTCCTTCACCATCATGTGTGCAAGATATACAGTAATAGCTGAAGTAGAACCTTCACGATTTCATAAATAAATTTTATAATAGATGTCATAAGCAACATACCATACTACAATATTGGTAATGTATTTATCAGTAGAGCTTGAGAATATTTGTTGATACTAGTAAGTTCCTCCACATCTTTGTATTTAACAATTTTCTTCCCAAGGAGGTCACCAACACTGTACAAAATAGTAATAGCTTTGATTGCTTCCTTCATTATCAGATAGGGTTTGTCCAAAATGGTGTTGTCGTCCTTGAAATGACCTAGCAAGAACAAGATAGATTCTTTGTCTACAATCCAAGGAAATTCTCCCCATAAATCTATACCTAGGGTTTTTGCATTTTGTAGTTCACTTGTCTTCAACCCTAGCTCCATTTCCTTCATCTTCTCATGACCAAATTCTTCCAACTCAACTCCCTTCAACTTCAACAAAATATCACCACTCGATCCTCTATCCATCATCGCACTTCTCTTCCTTAAGCCTCTTTCTTGCTCAATCAAAACTTCTTTTTTCTTTCTTCCTTTCATAAATTGAGAGATGAATTTGAAGACTTTCATCTTTTGTTCCTGTTCCTAATTATTTGTAATGATTTTTCATATTACCTCAAAATCACTCCAAATCACTTCAAGATCACTTCAAGGTTGCTCAAGTCATTTTTCAAACTCTTCAATTGCACAAGTGATCAAAACTAGCTTATAAGTATCAATTTATACACCATCGCATTTCCATAATTCGCATGAAATGTGGCAGACTTCAAAAAGCTAATAAAAACCCTAATTTGCTTCGCAAAAGAACATGCCTACATATTTTCTTCTAGTTTCTTTTCCACAACCTCTACCTATCCATATCTTACAACATATCCTCATGCCAACAACTAGCATGCCATATATCCAGGGGGTTTGTACAATTTTCTATTAATTCTCCCCCTAAGACCATGCTAGGTTTAATTCCTAGAGGAATTTTTGTACTAGATGAGGGTACAGACACGTCTGTCATCTCTAACTCTTCTCTCTTCCTCCATATCTTGTTCATTTCTTGGTTAACCTCACTCTTGTCTATTTTCTTCACTAGTTCATTTTGCTTCACCGGTTCAGACTGCTTTCACTTTTTACCTTTGCAAACTCTTGAAATATGTCCCAATTTGTTACAATTGTAGTAGACAACATTTCTCTTATTTGTTCATCCTCCATTAACCCTTGATCTGAATTGATTTTATTTGTGTCCAAACTTATTATATGTATAGCAATAGCCATTAAAAGATTGATTCATTCTTCCTCCATTAAACCTATTCATCATCACCTGACTAATCATCATCACCTAAGATCTGCATTTAGTAGCTCTATGTCCAAATTTCTTGATCCAGTGGATCTCCAAAACCTAAAAATTGAAGTGTTCTAGTTTCTCCCAAAATTGATGCCATCATCGAGAGCTCGACGAACTGAATCTAGTGCAACTTGAATGGACAAAAAAAGAGTTTGTTTGCTCAAGTTATGTGTAGTCAAAGATTTGGTCAAACTTGGACCAAGAGGCCATCCAGAAGGTGAAAAGTTGACCGACTCAAAAATTTTTGAAAGTGATGTCAACAAGAAGGGCTCGATGACACAAACCCAATGATATTTGTTTTGTCTAAATTCAATCCCATACATGTGAGATATCACCAATCAAAATTTCGTCGGATGGTAGTCAACTAGAGGGCCAAGGATGAGAAAAAAAAGGTGAAAATTTGATTTCCATGAAATTTGGAAAAAAATGGCATCAAAATGAAGGTCTCATCATCATGATCCTGACAGCATTCATTTCGTGCAAATCAGAGCTTGTATGCGTGAGATATGGAAGGTCAAAGCTCATGGTTGACTGGGTTGACCTAAAGTTACAGGGCTAATGTCATCATGTTGACTTGGTGGATGAGTCATTGTATGGACAATGACATGGACCAATGAGGTCTTGACACGTATCAGTCGTATAGTGACATGGTTTAGCTGACATGGCAGATGACGTGGACTGTACACTGGCATGGATCAATCACAAGATGACACATGGCATCTGTGTAGTGAGTTAGCATGGTGACTAGACGATGATTGGGCAACTGACAGGGTTCCTTCGATGAATCATTTGTCAACACATGGCATCGTTATGTGACTACATGTGGCCTCGGTCTTTCCTCCTCCAGCGACAAGTTTGTTCACATCACCAAAAATGGTGGTCGGGGGTTGAACCCCTGACCTCTTCAATATTAATCATCGGCCTGACCATTGCGATAGGCATTCCACACCTATGCTATTCAAGGCGTCTATTGGTTTTGTTATTGGTTGATTTAAAATTGGCAATATAAAAATAGTTGGTGGGAGTTGAACCCCTGAATGTCATCCACTCTGCTTGTAACATATATGGCACCGATATTATATAGTTAAGAGTTAGGCTCGAGGCCTAACCAAATAACCCAAAAATGGGTATTTTGTTGGAAACAAAATAAACAAAATAAAAACCCCGAAAACAAACACAAACCCGAAGATATAATAAAACAAGAGCTTTAAAAACAATTTAAATGTTTTAGTAGGGAGTTTTGTTACATTTTTTTTATGGTTTTCCACCATAATTCACATATATAAAGGGGTGAATAGGCCAAGTGAAAGCCATCACATTCAGAGTTGATCATTCTCCATTGTATCTAGTTCCACATTCCATTCTCTTAGCCTTGTGAGATTTTTGTGAGAGAATTTGGGTAAATAGAGGATTTGAGAAGAATATGATTTTGAGTCTGTAGTAGGCCCTATTTTTTAGGAAAAGTTAGTTTTCTTACTCTTTGCTAATCATCCCTAGCTTGGAGATCTTTTGAGAGGGGTTTGAGTGAGAGACTTTTTGGGACTTTGTGGATAGGTTATAGGTAATTGTAAAGTAGTGTTGCAAGAGGCTCTGTTGGAGATTGTACTGCCAGTTCAAAACGTTAGTGATATCAAGTTTCCACAATCCATAATGTTGTTGGAGTGTTTTCTGGATTTGATTGTGTGAATTTTTTGCATCAATGTTTCGGATCACACTCCGTGATCCATCATTAGGATAAGAGCTGAGAACAACAAGAGAAAAAAATGGGCAATTGCAGACCTAGACAAATCTTAAAAAGACCAAAAGGTGAGAGAGGGAAAGATGCACGTGGGTCGAGACAACCAAGAACCTAAGAATATAAAAAGAATTAAAAGAAAAGAAACCAAGAAAACCAATGGATGAGACTCAATAATTGAGACAACAACAAAAATTGATGAAGCAAAAGAAAAAGAGAAAAGGGTGAGAGGTGAAAGAGAAAAGACTAAGAAAATTTTAAATTGAAAACCAAAAGAAAGGAAAATAAATTTAAATACAAATCAATAAATCAAGACACAACATCCTACCAATACTGAAAGGAAAAAACTAAGAAGCTCAATATATATATAAGTCTAAAACAAAACCATAAAATATGAAAACAAACACAACCAAAACTAAAAAAGACAATTAAAAACTTAAAAAATAATAAAGAATATATATATGTATATATATATATAAGAAGACAACCAAATAAACAAAACTCAAAGGAGGAATTAAAAAATAAAAAATAAAAAGAAAAAAGAGCTCTAGAAACAAAACAATGAAACCAAGAATAAAATCAAGGGGAAAATCAAATATATATATATATATACATACCACATGTATATATACGCTAACATACAATTATATATGCAAACATATATATATGTATATGTATATATGTGTGTACATATATATATATATATATATAATTCAAAATCCAAAAGCGAGGAAGGGAAAGAACCCCAAAAAATAAAGAAAGAAGACACAAAGATGAAAGACAAAAATAGCAAAAGACAAAAAAGGAAAAAAATGAAAGGAGAACAATTAAGAAAGAAGGAAGAGACATGGAAGAAGAAAAACCCCACTCGGAGGTAAATTAGAAAAGAAAATAAAAGACCAAGCACCAAAAAAGAGGAGCAACACACGAAAGTACCCACAACCAACAAAAGCACAAGCCAGAAGGGCAAGACCCTCAAAATGGAAAAGGGATGGACACGACGGAAGGGGAGAGGAGGCAGCAAGGAGACTAATGGGACGAAGGGGGATGGTGAGCTAGACCCGAAGACATAGTCTATTCGGACAAACTCCGTAATCAAATTGGTGTCTTCTTTCTCTCTTTTTTCTTGGTGTTATCATTCTCTATCTATTGTTCTTGTTACTTCATTAGTTATTGTCTTTTCACCTTTGTGCATAATCATTTAGCAACGTTTGTCATAGATCCCTTCCACTTTTCAAATCATTTTTTGCATGAAAAGCACTGTTCGGAAAAACTTTCAACATTCTGATTTACCCTACTTCTACACTTAGTTGCTTTATGACCAAATTTATTACATGTAAAGCAAACACCATTGAAATATGGATACCTTTGAGCATTTGGCTATCTGACAGGTGGTCTTCTAGAAATTTTTCTAGGATTTCTTTTTTGCTTCCCTTTATCTTGAGTCTTCTAATTATCCACTGAGTTTGGGGTCTACTTATCCTTGGAGCTTTCACCGACTTCAATTCTCAAACCACCTTTGTCTTTACAAGGTTTATGTCCTACAATCAACTCTTCAAGTTTTGTGGAGCTTATCTTGAAATTATCTTTAGAGATTTTTTCCTTCTCTAGATATTCCTTTAGGTTCACCACTTCTTTTTGAAGCTTTGTGCATACATCAGTCTTGCTTTGTACCAGAGTATTCAAACATTCTCCAATTCTTTTCTTTGTTGCAAGTTTGGTGGTGTTGTCATTGATATCAACACAGTTCAGTATATTGTAGATTGTGCATGTATAGTTGAGACACTATTGAGATGTTCTGAGTACATGGAGCTATCTTTATGATGTTATAGATTTGTTGAATTGATGAGTTTCCAAGTGCTTTTGAGAAAATTAATAAAGAGAGAAGTTAGAGTTATGAATGTGTTCAGACTGTGCTCTGGTATGTGCTATGTGTTTCTCCTGTGTTGATCCCATGCTTATGCAGATCTGAAGGTTTGCTAATGGCGATCTAGTGGTGATATCTCTTGAGTTGTAGCTTTTGGTTTGATGGGATGTGAAAGTTGCGTTCACTGATGTGTGAACCGTTCTAGCAGAGTTAGCTTTCTGTGACTGGGAGAAATGTTTATGCTCTGGAGTCCTCTATTCTACTTCAAATCTTTCAGATCTGGAATGTGTCTTATAATGGTGTTCTCTTGGTTCTTACAAAGTTGTGTCTGGTTTGGTCATTCAGAAGTCAAGTTTTAGAGTTGTTGTATGTTTTTGCACAGTCTGGATGGACTGATGGAAGGAGTTTGGTGTTCAAAGATTATTGCACTTGCTACAGATGTATCTGAAGGAATCTAATATGTGTACTCGTGCATAATGAAGCATTTTGCATCATTTGTGTGTTATCTTCTTGTTGGGAAGCATGTACATCAATGTTCATTTTTGTTTTCATTAGGTTTGGCCGACATGGTGTTTACACTTCATTTGAAGAATTAAATTTAATTAAGGAAGCATGTGGTTGATCTGATACATTATTTTTGGTCTTAGTTAAGTATTTTTATGGGTCCACTTTCATTCCTTTCACTGTAGGAATGTTGAGTTGATGGCCTAATTTTAATTTATGAAATGAGGCGTATGTGGCTAACCTTGGAGAAAGTTTCTAAGGTTGAAGATGGTATAAATGCAATTCGAATTGTGAAGAATTGAATGATGATGAAAAGTGATGAAGTAAGCCACAAATTGAAAGAGTAGAAGTGTGTGAAAGTGAGTTGAGGCAGCAATACTTCATTGTGTTAGATTCCTAAAGGTAGTGAGCTAAAGGTTTCTCTAATCTTTTGATCAAGGATACGAATGTGTGTTAATTATTGTGGTGGATATTTTGTTCTCTTTTGTATTAGTAGCCAGTGAGCCTTCCTATTGGACATTGAGTCCTTTCTGGAGGCAGTGAGCCTTTGTATCTGGATAGTGAGTCCTCTTCTAGGAAATGAGCCCTTGGCATTGAGCCTTTGTAATCAATTTTTCTATCTCTTTATATTGTGAGTTAATCCTCACTGTGGTTTTTCCCTCATTAGGTTTTCCATGTAAAATCTTGTGTTTATTGTGTTGATTTTACTTTTTTTATTTTTGTTTCATGTTCATACTTAATAACAAAACAGTGTGGTCGTAGAATTGATAAGTGTTGAAGTTTTAAGTTTGATTTTTTGTGACAATTGATTCACCCCCCCTCTCATTTTTCCTGTGCCTTTTAACAATTGGTATCAGAGCTTTGGTTCCTTGGTGTAGAGCTTAACCACTTAAGGAACATCTGATGGCGCATAAGTTGGCAATCCCTATGTTTGATGGATCTGAGTTTGGTGATTGGAAAGTGTAGATGAGAGGATATATTGTTTCTCTTGGTTACAAGACCTAGACGGTTTTTGAGATGAAGTATGTTGCTTTGACGAGTGGTCCTACTAATGCAAATGAGGTTTATGCTTATGAGGAGAATGAGAAAGCAAGGTATGCTATTTACAGTGCTCTATCTAAAACTGAGTGAACTAAGGTTCTTTCTTTAGGCATTGCTCATGAATTCTGGAAGAATTTGGAAGAACTGTATGAAGGAAATGAAAGAGTAAAGTTGACAATGAAGTTGGTGGCAAAGCGCAGATATGAGAATCTAAAAATGGAAGAAGGTGAATATTTCACAAGTTATTTCCAAAGGGTTTAGATGACAACAAATGAAGTTAGGAATCAAGGGGGAAACCTAATAGATGAAGATATAATTGAGAATATCTTAATAACCCTACCTGATTGTTACAATGATAAGATCTCAGTTATTAAAGAGATGTATGATCCTAAGAAGTATACTAAAGAACATTTATTCGGCACCTTGACAACATTTGAGATGAGAAATTTCAGGAAAGAAGAAAAGATAGAAATGGAATTTAAGGCCATAAAGATTGAAGATGATCCTGATAGTAATGGTTCTAACGAGTTGGAAGCGAATTTCACTAAAAAGTTGAAGAAAGTTACCAGAAATTATAAAGGTATGTTTCCCTTTAAATGTTTCAATTGTGGTAATATTGGTCATTATGCTTCAAGATGTCTGAATAGTTGTACATAAGAAGAACAAGGATTATAAAGATAAGGATAGAAAGGATAAGAAATACAATAAGTTGTATTATGTTAAAGAAGAAGCCAAAATTTTTGATGATGAATCTGAAAATAAGGGTTATGATAGTGAATGCTTGTTTTTAGCTTTAGAAAAAAAATCTGTATCTGCTAACCCTGGAAAATGTGCAAGGAAGAATGCTCCAAAGAACAAAAAGAATAATATGGAAGGTACTTTGGTCACCACCCTTCATGCAAGACAAGATTAATACTATTGGGTGATTGACAGTGGATGTTCTAATCACATGACCGGGGATAAGAGTACTTGTTAACTAAACTTGAAAAGTATGATGGTGGTTTGGTCATGTTTGGTGATGATTTAGGAGCTAAGATTTGTGGGAAAGGTAAAATTAGTTTTGATGGAGTACACAACACTGATTCATTTACTTTGATTCTTTATCTTTAATCCCCTACCTTTAATCTTTAACTTTTTTTCTATATCTTTAATCTCTTACCTTTAATCTTTTAGAATTATTATTCTTTAGCATTAATCTTATTTTGTTGTATATTCTTTAATCTTTCATCTTTATTTATTATTATTTTTAATGAATTATAAGATTATTCCTTTTAATATATTCTTTTTATTTGATTTATCCTTCTAGCTTTTTGTTATTTTTTCACATTTCTATTTACTCTTAGACCTTTTTGTTAGACTCCATTTTTTCCTTGGTCCTTTCTTTTCTTCTTGTACTCCTCTTTCTCTATCCTACTCATCCTTATCTTTGAACCATGTGTCTCCTCCCTCCTGTCCTCTATCTCTCTCTTTTCAACCGATCTTGGTCTGTAACAATTAATTTTCTCCTTCAACTCTCTTTCATCTTGATGATGAATCACATAGTGTGATTCAACATTGATGCTAAAAAAATAGCTACACAGTTTAATCTAGAAATCGTATTCATATAATTATGTATATTATGTAAACGGTTTGATGCATAACCTTTTGAGTGTTGGAAAGATGTGTAGCAATGGTTTTAAACTTTTGTTTTAGAATAATACCTTTGAAATCAGAAAAAGATCCTGAGATATGGTTGTTGTTGGAAGGAGAACTCATGGAAACATCTATTAGCTTAAGGGAGTTGATGGTTAATGCCTTGTATCTCAAATCAATGAAAGTTGGTTATGGAACCAAAGGATGGGACATGTAAACTCTGATAATCTGGTCAAAATCAATTCAAGAGATGTTGTCTGAGGTCTACCTAGAATCAAAAATCCTGCTAATACTATTTGTAGAAGTTATCAATTAGGGAAATAGACAAGATGCAGCTTTAAGGGAAAAGAGCAATCTACTACCAAAATGTTGGAGTTAATTCATACCAACCTTTGTGGTCCAACTAGAATAGGAAGTCTGAATGGTAATAGTTATTTCATGCTCCTTATTGATGATTATTCTTGAATGACATGGGTTGCTTTTCTTAGAGAAAAGACTCAGGCTCTAGATAGGTTTAAAGTGTTCAAAGCAAGAGTGGAAAATGAAGTGAATTTGAGAATCAAATGTTTGAGATCTGATAGAGGTGGAGAATTCACTTCTGGTGAGTTTAATACATTTTGTGAACAGCATGGCATAAAAATACATTTTTCTGCTCTGAGAACCCCTCAGCAGAATGAGGTAGTTGAGAGGAAAATCCAAAAAATATAGGAAGTTGCAAGAACCATGATGAAAGAATAAAATGTATCAGATGTCTACTAGAGAGAGGCAATACACACTATTGTTTATGTTCTTAATAGAGTTCATATTAGAGCCAACAACACAAAGACTCCTTTTGAGTTATGGACTGGTAAGACTCCTATTGTGAAGTACTTCAAGGTATTTGGAAGTAGATGTTACATCAAAAGAGATGATGAAAATCTTGGAAATTTTGATGCTAGATGTGATGAAGGAATTTTTATTGGGTACTCTACTACTAGCAAAGCATATAGATGCTTCAATAAAAGATTGAGGAAAATTTTTGCTACTGCTAATGTGAAAGTTGATGAAGACATGCACAGACCTATTGAGATAAGTGAAGTTGAATCTAATGAACCTATCTATGGACAAGTACCTGAAGAGAATAAGGAGAAGGAAGAAGAAGAATAAACTAAAGAAGAAGAAGAAAATGAACAGGAACCTGTTCCTAAGACTCCTAAGTATGTGTAGAAGAATCATCGGAAGGAACAAATAATTGGAGATAAGAGTGAAGGTGTGAAGACAAGAAGTAAAGGAGTGGGTGAGGTAAATCTATGTTTACTCTCTAAAATTGAACCTAAGTCTGTGAGTGAAGCATGTGAAGATGAGATTTGGATGAGAGCTATGAAAGAAGAGTTGCAGGAAATAGAAAAGAATCAGACATGGGAATTAGTTCCTAGACTTGTGAATAAGAATGTAATTGGTTCAAAATGGGTGTTTCGAAATAAGTTGAATGAAAATGGTGAATTTATAAGAAATAAGGCAAGAATTGTATGCAAGGGATACTCACAAGTTCAAGGCATATATTTTGAAGAAACATTTGCCCATATGGCTAGAATGGAAGCTATTAGAATGTTTTTGGCATTTTCTGCCCACAAGGATTTCAAAGTATATCAAATGGATGTCAAGTTAGCATTTCTAAATGGTGAATTGGAGAAAGAAGTATACATGGAAAAACTTGAAGGATTTTAGTTATCTGAATAACTAAATATGGTTTGTAAGTTGAAGGAATTATATGAACTTAAGCAAGCTCCTAGAGCTTGGTATGCAAGATTGAATAGATACCTAACAAAACAAGGATTCAACAAAGTCTCTACTAATAACAATCTTTACTTCAAAGTGCAAGGTAACAAAATGTTAATAGTGGTAGTATATGTTGATGATATCATCTTTGGTGGAAATGAAGGCATGTGTAAAAGATTTGCTAAAGAAATTCAAAAAGAATTTGAAATGTCCATGATTGGTGAGTTGAATTTCTTTCTTGGTCTTCAAGTAAATCATGTAAGGAAAGCTAGATGCGGAAACAACTCTCCTAACATCAATACCTCAGGGAAGAATGTAGATATACTTTTAAATTTTACAATTACATTCCAATTAAGATGCACATGAAAGAGATAATAGAAACAGAGTATTTGACAAACACATATGAACACCAGATATATGTGGGAAAACCCTTACGGGAGAAAAACCCACCACACCAAGAGAAGTCACTTTGTATTATAGTAATAAAGATTACATACAAGTACCAGACTTATCTTTCTGATGTCTGTTTATAGCAACATTCGCCATGAACAATCTTGTACAGGAACCTTCAAGTTACAGTCTACACAGAATAGAAATCACTTTGATCGTACATCAAACTGTTCATCCAATTGTTCATCAAACCAACCGAACCTATGAGCATCTGCAACTACAAACTATATTCATGTCGTTCCTTATCTATCGAACATCCTCAAAGAACCACCACAACTGATTGACTCCCAATAGTTCCCATTCGACTTCTCTAATTGGTCGAATACCAACCACGTAGATGGTCATCACTTGGTCAAAAGAGCTCACATTGTATCGGCATGTTGGTGAGACATAAGAAGTGTCTCCCCGATGCCCAAAGGCTTTACCATCGATGTCGCCAAGAGTCATCCTTATCACCAAGATGTTACATCGAGTCCAGAGAGCTATCGCTCATACTTTGCCATGTCACCAAGACTTATCGCTATTGGTGAAACATCATACCAAAGCTTCAAAGTCACGCAGACATGATTTTTCCATTTGGCAAGACTATCGCTCTATGGTGAGACCACATATCGATATTCAAAATCACAACGAAATGTCATTCCATTGGCAGGACATATCGATCTTGCTAGGACTTCATACCAGGTTCTCAAGTCATACCAACAACAGACTTTTTCATCGTTAAGACATTCAACTGTCGCCAAGAGGTTTCATCAAGCTATCTTATGTTTCTCCAAAGAGTTCATCTATCGCCAAGACATACGTCCTTCGCTGAGACTTTACTCTGAGATCCTTATGTTACATTGAGCACCGAACAGTTGGCAAGACTTTTGTCCATTGCTAAGAGTTCTTAGCAAACCCTTAGTGTTACCCTGATGCCTCCAAGTGTGTCCCCATTGGCAAGACCTTCATCGGTCAGTGGGACTTCTTCTCGAAGCCCTTTGTGTTACCTCAAGAGAATACTATCAGTGTGACATTCCCTCATCAATAAGACTTCTTACCGATAGTATTCCTTCTAGCGAGAGTTTCCCCGATGACTTCAAACCAAATGCTTTCGGTGAGACATTAACACATCGCTGAGAGCTCATAGCGAATATCCAAGACTCTCCCTGATATCTGATTGAATGGCAAGTTGGCTAGAGATCTCCACGAGTAGTGAGAGGTTATAACGAATAAAATGTCACAACGATAGGCTACAAAGTAAAAGCGTTCAGCGAGACTCCTGCAAGGTCACAACGACCTGTACAATTTCAACAAGGTTACTACTACTAGTCAGCTAGACATGATGGATGTCACACCAAATTTTCCCCAATAGAGGTTACAGCCTGTGATGATTGAGGCACACATTTCTAACAATCTCCCACTTGACAAAGATCACACAGGCACCTCCAGAGCAAAACAAAACTTACTGAAAATCATGGGCACTAAGGCCCAGTGAACTGGCACACCACCTGAACTTGTCTATGCTCACTGGCTTCGTCAATGCATCTGCAACATTCTCTAGAGTATCAACCTTTTCCAAACTGACCTTTCCATCCTCCACCATATTTCTTACAAAGTGGTACTATACATCTATATGTTTCGTCTTGGCATGGAAAGTAGGATTCTTTGCCAGAAAAATTGCACTCTAACTGTCACAAAAACTAGTGATTTTCCCTGCATCAAAACCAATGTTAGAACACAAAAGTTTTAACCAAACTACTTCTTTACAAGCATGTAAAGCTGCCATGTATTCAGCCTCCGTAGTGGACAAAGCGACTACAGCCTGCCGCTTACTCAACCAACTCACTGCACCACCATTCAACATGAAAATGTATCCACTAGTGGACCTCCTGATGTCAATGTCCCATGCCCAATCAGAATCCACATAGCCTTGAATACTGAGAGTCCTCTGTGATTCAACCAAGTTCACATGGTAACACAAAGAAAAATCTGAAGTGCCCTTCAAATATTTGAAAACTCTTTTCACAGCATCCCAATGTGTCCTTCCAGGATTAGCCATAAACTGACTAAGAACTCCCACTTCTTGGGAAATGTCTGGCCTTGTATAAACCATTGCATACATAAGACTACCAACTACACTAGCATAGGGTACACTGGTCATGTCCTTCATCTCAGTAGGAGATTTTAGACAATCTTCAACATATAGTTTTGTTCCCTGCAAGACTGGAACAACAGACTGCTTGCAATCATTCATGCACAATCTCTCTAGAACAGTCTTGATATACTTACTCTGACTAAGCCAAAGTTTTCTACTATTCCTATCCCTGGTTATCTCCATCCCCAGAATATACCTTGTTGCACCAAGATCTTTCATTTCTAACTTAGCAGACAACTGAGACTTAAGATCAGAAATCATTAGCTTACTATTGCCTATGAACAGCATATCATCAACATAGAGAGCAATAATAAGAACTTGATCACTTTCAGCTTTGTAATAAACACAATAATCAGATTTTGATCTTACAAATCCCAAAGACAATACAAAAGTATCAAATTTCTAGTACCACATTCTAGGTGACTGCTTTTACCCATAGAGAGACTTTTTTAACTTGTAAACCAGTTTCTCTTTACCTTTTTCAACAAAGTGCTCAAGCTGGGACATATAGATTTCTTCTTCAAGATCACCATGAAGAAATGTTGTCTTTACATCCATCTATTCGACCTCTAATTCATACGTTGTTGCAAGTGACAAAAGAAATTTGATAGATGTCAGCTATGCAACAGGAGAAAAAATTTCCCCATAATCATTTCTCTATCTGGGAATAACCCTTCACAACCAATCTTGCCTTATACTTTTCCACATTGCCATCCAAACCAATCTTCTTTTTAAATACCCATTTGCAACCAACAACTTTTCTGCCTTTAGGAGGGGCACCAAACTCCAAGTTTCATTATTTTCTAATGATGTCATTTCTTCATTCATGGCTTCCAACCAAGAGTCTAAATCAAACATTTTAAATGCCTCTTTTACAATCCTAGGCTCATCAGTGCTAGAAATCAAAGCATAGGCACAAGTAGAATCTATCAAAGAGAACCCATACCTATCAGGTTGTTTTCTTTCACGGGTTGACCTCCTCACTTGCTGAGGCTGAGGTTCTTCTTCTTCTTCAGAACTTTCATAACTAATTGAGCTCTCCTCAGTTTCAGGTACATTTTGAATTTTCAATTCCTCTTTCTCTGGTGTAGGAGGAATTAAAGCTACATCCTTATTATTTTCTGACTTTGTCTATGACTGCAGATCCAAGTTAGAAGGTTTCAGCTTATGAAAGATTATGCTTCTACTGTATACAACCTTCTCTATATCAGGATTCCAAAGCTTGTATCCTTTTATGACAGCACTATAGCCAATAAAAATACATTTGACAGCCTTGTTCTCTAATTTAGATCTTTTTTCATACGACACATGAGCATATGCCTCACAGCCAAAAACACGAATATGTCTTAAAGAGGGCTTCTTACCAGACCACACTTCCAAAAATGTTTTCTCAAAAAGAGCAAAATTTGGAGAACGATTAATCAAGTAACATGCAGTAGCAACAGCCTCAGCCCAGAACTTCTCCTCCAAGCCAACACTACTCAGCATACTTTGTGCTCTCTCCATCACTATCCTATTGAACCTTTCTGCAACTCCATTCTGTTGTGGAGTATAAGGTGTAGTCTTATGTCTTTTAATCCCATGGTCTTTGCAATACCTCTCGAATTCATCAGAACAAAATTCACCGCCATTATCAGTCCTTAAGCATTTAATTTTTTCTTCCAGTCTGATTTTCTACAAGGTTCTTAAATTTCTTAAATCGACTAAACACATCTAATTTACTTTTCAAAAAATAAACAAATGCTCTTCTTGAATAATCATCAATGAACGACACATAGTATCTTGACATAGACAAAGAAGGAACATCCACTGGACCAAATACATCAGAATGGATATAATCTAGCAAACCAGAGGATTTATGAGGACTGGAATAAAATGAAACATGGTGTTTTTTTCCATATATACAATGTTCACAGAATTCAAATTCAAGATTACAATCTTCAAGCCCCTCAACCAGGTTTTTGTTCTTCAAGGTTTTTAAACCTTTCTCTCCAATGTGGCCTAGCCTATGATGCCAGAGCATAGTCTTCTCTGTTGGAAGTTTTACTTCCATAGAGTTTACATAATTAGGGATATTTTCCTCTTTACCTGCATGAGTAGATTTTTGTGACTTTACAAAGACATTGTTACATTGAACAGCCTATGCATCCAGCTTGTACAGGGTAACAATTCGAGCACCTCTAGCCAGCACCATTGAACCTCTAGTCATCTTGCAGCCATTTCTAGAGAACGTGACTTGTACTCCAATATCATTCAACTTACTGATAGATAGTAGATTTCGAGCTAGACCTGGTATGTGCATAACATCATTGATCCCCTTCACTCTTCCATCAGGGAATTGTATTCTAACTCTTCCATGGCCAACAATTTCCAAAGTTGAATCACTTGCCAAGTACACTTTTCCACCATCGTATTCTTCATACTTTGTGAACGAGTATCTATGAGATGTCATGTGGAAAGATGCTCTAGAATCAATCAGCCAGACATCATCTAATGCCTGTGTAGCCAAAGCTGCAATGAAGGTGTTTGCATCACTATGAGAAGAGTCATTGTCAGAAGAATACTTCTTCTTCTTCTTCTTCTTCTTCTTCTTCTCCTCTTTACAATCCTATCGGACATGACCAGGTTTCCCATAGTTCTAGCACTTCACCTTGGACTTCTTGCCAGGAGACTTTGATCTCCCTTCTGATTTTGATTTTGATTTCTTGTCTTTCTTCTTGCCTTTCTCTTTCGATCTTCCTCTGATAGCAAGAGCTTCCTTAGCCATCTCATAATATTTCCTTCTCATTTCTTCTGATGGAAAAGAACCAACAACATCTTCCATCTTGAAACTAGATTTTGTACTCCCAATAGCCATCACCAGATATCCCAAGAGTATGGCAAAGAACACAATAATAACATATAGCGATCCTCTTCTTCAATCTTCACACCAACAGATGTTAACTGTACAATCAGCATGTTGAATGTGTTCAAATGATCAGCTGCAGAGCCTCCTTCCTACATTCTCAAAGAGTACAGCTTCTTCCTCAAGAACAATTTATTCACCAAATACTTCCCTTGATAAATAGATGCTAGTCTCTTCCACAAAGAAGATGCAGTCTTCTCTTCATGCACATTGAGAAGAACAAAGTCTTCCAAATAGAGCCTTATCATCCCCTTAGAATTTCTATCTGTAAGGTCCCAATCTTCTTGCTTCATGCCTATAGGTTTAGTTCCAGACACAACAATACAAAGATCACGATCCATTAAGAGATCCTCCATTTTAAGTTTCCACAACTCAAATTGCTACCATTGAACTTCTCTATTTCAATCTTTCCTGATGTGCTAGCCATCTCAATCTATAATTAGAAATTGACAAAATTCTATAGGACTCCCACTGAATGACACAAAAAACCCAACGTACCCACAAGGATAACACAACTGGCCAGGCTCTGATACTACTTGTAAGGAAAGCTAGATGCAGAAAAAACTCTCCTAACATCAATACCTCAGGAAAGAATGCAGATATACTTTTAAATTTTACAATTACAATCTAATTAAGATGCACATGAAAGAGATAATAGAAAAAGAGTATTTGAAAAACACATATGAACACCAGATATACGTGGGAAAACCCTTACAGGAGAAAAACCCACCACACAAAGAGAAGTCACTTTGTATTACAGTAATAAAGATTACATACAAGTACCAGACTTATCTTTCTGATGTATGTTTATAGCAACATTCACCATGAACAATCTTGTACAGGAACCTTCAAGTTACAGTCTACACATAATAGAAATCACTCTGATCATACATCGAACTATTCATCCAATTGTTCATCGAACCAACTGAACCTACAAGCATCTGTAACTACAAACTATATTCATGTCGTTCCTTGTCTGTCAAACTTCCTCATAGAACTGCCACAACGGACTGACTTCCAACGGTTCCCATTCAGCGTCTCTAATTGGTCAAATACCAGCCACGTAGATGGTCATCACTCAGTCAAAAGAGTTCACATTGTATTGGCATGTCAATGAGACACAAGAAGTGTCTCCCCGATGCCCAAAGGCTTTACCATCGATGTCGCCAAGAGTCATCCTTATCGCCAAGATGTTACATCGAGTCCGGAGAGCTATCACTCATACTTCGCCATGTCGCCAAGACTTACCGCTATCGGTGAAACATCATACCGAAGCTTCAAAGTCACACAGACATGAGTTTTCCATTCGGCAAGACTATCGCTTTACAGTGAGACCACATATTGATATTCAAAATCACAACGAAATGTCATTCCATTGGCAGGACATATCGATCTCGCCAGGACTTCATACCGGGTTCTCAAGTCATACCAACAATAGACTTCTTCATCATTAAGACATTCAACTGTCGCCAAGAGGTTTCATCGAGCTATCTTATGTTACTCTGAAGATCTCATCTATCGCCAAGACATACATCCTTTGCTGAGACTTTACTCTGAGATCCTTATGTTACATCAAGCACCGAACGGTTGGCAAGACTTCTATCCATCGCTAAGACTTCTTAGCGAACCCTTAGTGTTACCCCGATGCCTCCAAGTGTCCCCGTCAGCAAGACCTTCATCAGTCCCTGGGACATCTTCCCGAAGCCCTTTGTGTTACCTCGAGAGAATATTGTCAGTGTGACATTCCCTCATCAGTAAGACTTCTTACCAATAGTATTCCTTCCAGCAAGAGTTTCCCCAATGAATTCAAACCAAATGCTTTTGGTGAGACATTAACATATCACTAAGAGCTCATAGCGAATATCCAAGACTCTCCCCGATATCTGATTGAATGGCTTGTCGGCCAGAGATCTCCACGAGTGGTGAGAGGTTATAATGAATAAACTGTCACAGCGATAGGCTCCAAAGTAAAAGCATTTGACAAGACTCTTGCAAGGTCACAACAACTTGTATAATTTCAACAAGGTTACTACTACTAGTTGGCCAGACATGATGGATGTCACACCAAATTTTCCCCAATAGAGGTTACAGCCTGTGATGATTGAGGCACACATTTCTAACAAATCAAACTGCTAAGGGGATATTCATTTCACAATCTAAGTATGTGAAAGAGCTGTTGAAGAAGTTTGGAATGGATGACTCCAAACTAGTTAGTAATCCTATGGTGACCATATGTAAGTTGAGTGAAGATGGTGAATCTGCTAAAACTGATCAAAGCAAATACAAATCTATGATTGGTGAGCTGTTGTATCTTACTACTACCAGACCGTATATTATGCATGCAGTATGTCTAGTTGCCATATTTCAAGTAGACCCTAAAGAGACACATGTTACAGTAGTAAATAGGATATTTAGATATCTTAAAGGTACACCAGATTATGGCTTATGGTATCCTAAAGGTGTTGATTTCAGCTTGAGTGCTTATACCGATATAGATTGGGTTGGTTGTGTGGATGACCGAAAGAGTACCAGTAGGGGTTCTTTCTTTCTTGGTGGAATACTAGTTTCTTGGTTCAGTAAGAAGCAAGACTTGGTTTCTTTATCCATTGCAAAGGTAGAATATATTGTTGTAGCATCCTATTGCACACAGGTTTTATGGATGAAGAAAACTCTGAAAGACATTGGAGTAATATGTGATTATCATATTCCTATTTTTTTATGACAACATAAGTGCTATAAACATTTCAAAGAATTTGGTTATGCATTCAAGAACAAAACACATATCTATTAGATATTATTTCTTGAGAGAAAAAGTGTTGGAGAATGAAGTCAAGTTGGAGCATGTGACATCAAAGGAAAAAATTGCATATATATTTACTAAGGCTCTTCTGAAGGATAATTTGGAGTATCTTAGGGAGAGTTTGGGGTTCATTGGTCCTCCAAACTAGGCGCACATGAAGATGTATCAATCTAGTGAAATCATAGATTCTTCATTTATTTGGACTAATGAATGGGTCTACTCTGTAGGGGGATTAGAAAAGGTTTTCATTGTTGCAGTATTAGTTAAATGGGTGCACTCCTAAGGGGGAGTGATAAGAGTTTTTATCTTTACCATTGATGTCAAAGGGGGAGAGAAATTCATGTGAAAAATAGTAGCAAAGGAAGAGAATTTTTTCTCTTGAAATATTGTGCAGGATGTTGTCCTTGATGGTTTTTCAAATCATGTGTTGTCATCAATGACAAAGGGGGAGATAGTTGCAAGTATGAGTAAGTTCGGCGGTGTTGTCATTAATGTTGTCATTGATATCAACATAGTTCAGTATATTGTAGATTGTGTGTGTATAGTTGAGATATTTTTGAGATGTTGTGAGTACATGGAGCTATCCTTATGATGTTACAGGTGTGTTGAATTGATGAGTTTCCAAGTGATTTTGTGAAAATTAATAAAGAGAGAAGTTAGAGTTATGAATGTGTTCAAAATGTGCTCTAATATGTGCTCTGCACTTCTGATGTGTTGATCCTATGCTTGTGTAGATCTAAAGGTTTTCTAATGGTGATCTAGTGGTGATATCTCTTGAGTTGTAGCTTTTGGTTTGATGGGATGTGAAAGTTGTGTTCACCAGTGTGTAAACCATTTTGGCAGAGTTAGCTTTCTGTGAAGGGGATAAATTTTTCTACTCCACAATCCTTCATTTTTCTACTTTAGATCTTGTGGATCTAGAATGTGTCTTATAATGGTGTTGTCTTGGTTCTAACAAAGTTGCATGTGGTTTGGTGATCCGGAAGTCAAGTTTCAGAGTTGCTATATGTGTTTGCACAGTCCAGATGGATTGATGGAAGGAGTTTGGTGTTCGAAGATTGTTGCACTTTTTTTGGATGTATCTTAAGGAATTTGAGATGTGTTCTTGTTCATAATGAATATTTTTTCAATGTTCGCATGCTATCTTCTTGTTGGGAAGTGTGTACATCAATGTTCATTTGTGTTTTCATTAGGTTTGGCTGACATGGTGTTTACACTTCATTTGAAGAATTAAATTTAATTAAGGAAGCATGTGGTTGATCTGAGACATTATTTTTGGTCTTGGTTAAGTATTTTTATTGGTCCACTCTCATTCCTTTCCACCATGGTAATGTTGAGTTGCCGACCTAATTTGAATTTATGAAATGAGGCATATGTGGCTGACCTTGGAGAAAGTTTCTAAGGTTGAAGACGGTATAAATGTAAGTTGAATTGAAAAGAATTGAATGATGATGCAAAGTGATGAAGTAAGCCACAAATTGAAAGAGTAGTAGTGTGCAAAAGTGAGTTGAGGCAGTCATACTTTATTATGTTAGATTCTTGAAGGTAGTGAGCTAAGGTTTATGCAATCTTTTGATCAAGGTTGTGAATGTGTGTTAATTGTTGTGGTGGATATTTTTTTCTCTTTTGTATCAATAGGTAGTGAGCCTCCCTATTGGATAGTGAAACTTTTCTATAGATAGTGATCCTTTGTATCAAGATAGTGAGTCCTCTTTTGGGCAGTGAGCCCTTGACAATGAGCTTTTGCAATTGGTTTCACTATCTCTTTATATTGTGAGTTAATTCTCATCGTGGTTTTTCCCTCATTGGGTTTTCCACATAAAATATGGTGTTCATTGTGTTTATTTTACTTTTTGTTATTTGTGTTTCATGTTCATACTTAATAACAATACATTTTGGTTGTAGAATTGATAAGTGTTGAAGTTTTAAGTTTGAATTTTTGTGACAACTGATTTACTCCCCCCTCTCAGTTGTCCTAAACCTTTTAACATTATTTTCCTCCACTTGCACCTTTAATCTGGTGATCTCTTCATTTGCTTGTTTTAGTTTCTCACTCACCTCTCTATGTCTTTCTTTGAATTTCTTTAATTGCTCTTTCAATTTATGGATGTATTCAGTTGCCTCATCAACATTTTCTTTCAAATATTTGTTTTCACTTTCAACCTTGTCAAAATCTTCAAGATCAGCTCAGTTTCTTCTTTGTCATCCATTTGTTCAACCTTTCAAGATCTACCTCAAGCTGTTAGGATTCTCTTCTAGGAACCAAGCTCTGATACCAATTATTAAAAAGGTGCAAGACAACTAAGAGGGGGGTGAATCAGTTGCCACCAAATTCAAACACAAAACTTCAAACACTTATTAACTTCACAACCACTTAATTCTATTATTAAGTATGAACATGAAATGGAGATAACATAAAGCAATATCAACACAATGAACACCAGATTTACGTGGAAAACCTAATAAGGGAAAAACCATGGTGAGGATTAGCTCATAATATAAAGTAGTTCCAAAACCAAATATGAAAGGCTCACTACCGAAAGGGATCACTGCCCAAAATAGGACTCACTGTCTGGATACAGAAGCTCACTACTTACAAAGAGGACCCACTGTCCAAGAAAGGAGGCTCACTTCCTACAAAAGATTACAAGATAGAAATGGCTTCACAGCTAGAGTGAATTGGTAAGAGTACACCTACCAAGTTTTGATTCAGTTCCTTTGATTCTCAATAGACTAATTTAACACACTTCATCATATTCGTATTTATTCATACTCACAACTTCACAACACACCACACACACTACAATCTTCAAGACTGTCCAACATATATATCTGATTCATTTGCAAGCATCAATTAGTTTGGCCTAATTAGATACAATCTTCATTTATTAAGAATCAACTGTCGACTTCAACCATGTACAAAATATTTTCCAAAAATTAATCCAAGTGTGTACCACACTACATTATGTCGGCATGGACCTAAGATAGGTCACCCATACATTCGCACAACAAAATTAATCCATTACAACTTCAACAACATATTAGGTCAACCAGGGATAGACCTAATAGAAAGAAAAAAAATGCAACAAAAAATAATGTTGATACACCATATGAGCACCTGTGCATGTGAGGCTCCGATCATACAGGATTCCAACATTCATAAACCATTTCCCAAAACTGCAAGCAACAATAATTGACTGCAGAGAAATGCAGACAAAATACCAAAGGATGTAAACTGCATACCAGTTCAAAGTAGCAGATCAAGCAATGAATCAATCTTGTAGTTGCAACTCATATACCATGGTGACATCAATGAAAACACAAAAAACTATATAATTAGATATTCTTCTTCATTTTTCCAACATCTTATTCATGTACTTTAATCTCTTGATTTATAATTTTGCATTTGATTTCAAAGAATAACTAGTTTACTTTATTTTTCACATTGTTTATAATCCATACTTTTCTAATAATTATATGTATGTGTTTCCCAACAAAATATTTGAGTAGGATGTGAGGTTCGATGGCAATGCATCCAACATTGGAGTTCATGTTGATTTCATTATTCAATTATCTTTACAAAGTTTTGTTTATTATTTTTTAACAGTTTTTGTAATATTGCAATGTTGGTGTCTATGAGAGTAGCAATGATTTGAGATGTGTGTTATGGAGCGATGATATTAGGGGCACATATTATTTATGTATCTATGATAGCTTGATAGAAAGATGCTCAATGTATTGATCACATGAGGTCAACAATAAATTTGTATGGCATTATTAGTTGTATTGATGATTATGATAGTTAAGAAATGATATGCGATGTATTTGTACATGAGGACATGAAAAATATAATATATGATCTTTATTCATTATATTGATGGTAGAATACGTGTTATGATGATTATGAATGTCATGTGCATGTTGAAAAATTCCACATTTTTGTGTAATCATGAATGTCATGTGTATATATTTTCACATCAAAATCACTCACACATTCGTACATTAGTTCATGTTGGTAGTGAAGCAATGGTGAATATTTTGCACTTGTCTTTCAGATAAAATTCTCTCTCATCAGCCCTTAGGACAACATCAATCTTTTATTCATTTTCATGATCTTCTGACTACTTTTTCATATATTTTACTTTAAGCTTTGTAGCAGTTGCTCCCTCATTAGCACTTAGGACAAAAACATCTAGATTTTCTTGGATAGAGTTTTAAGCTTTTAGGCATAATAGAAAGGTAGCGAACTATTTCATAAAATACTTTGGTAGACATGTCTAAAAAATGTGGTAGCATAGACAAGGAAGTGAATTATTTGAAAAAATTCCAAAAATAAATTTGATCTCATGATGATGCAATGCCATGTTTGAAAATTGTCATATATCACCATATATTTATTAGTTATGATATGTGAAGTAATGCTTTGAGTTTGAAAGATGTGCAATGCAATGTAATCAGTGATATGAATATAAATTAAAAAAAAAATCATACTAATTTTTAAAGGCAATGTAATGTAATATTGCTTACTAATATGCTTTGATAGATTTTTTCCAAGCATCCATAGCTTGTTCGAAAGCACCTATTTTAGGCTTTTAGCCATAGCAGAAAGGCAATAAAATATTTGATAAAATGCTTTTGTAGACATGTATGAAAAATGTGGTAGCAGAGAAAAGGAAATGAATTGTTTGAAAAAAAGTTCTCAAAGAAATGTGGTCTCATGGAATGTAATGTTTGTGGACCTTAATTTGACACACTCCAAAAATGGCTCCGAAAAAAGTGATATGAAAAGGTAAAATACAATAAATGAATGGTTGGCAGAGATATGAAAAGGTAAAAACATGCAATATTTTTTATCATTCTTCCAATTGAATAATATCACACCACCTTTTTTTTTTATTTGGCTATAGTTAGTATGATATTTACCTTGTCAACAAACATTGTATAGTGCTTCTCATACCATTTTGCATTATTCATTCTTCTTTTGAAAAAAAATCAACTACCCACTTCGTTACATGAGTTCAAAAAACTAAATAATGTCAAATGTAAATTCATTCAAGAGATCTTTAAATCATGTGTATTCTAAAATTGAGTGTTCAACATGCAGCTAGAATGCCAAACTTGACCTAAAGCTTCCACATAACCACTATGATCTCAACATTCGAAAAATGGTGATAAAATTCGATAAGTGGTCATAATTTCTGGTGAAGTTTCTGAAGGCAACCAACTTTAACATTAACATAGATGGATTACTAATTGTAATTCACAAGTTCTATTAAAATTCAATTTCATTAATCTATAACATGTTATTGATCATAACTTTAAACCACTCTAAAATAATTTTACATTCTAATTTTAAGTTTCAAAGTAGAAAGACATGCACACGAGGAACAAATTAGATCAAATATCAATTATTATATATCAAAATTTAGAGTAACTGTGTTTGTGCATATACAAATTTGACATATATTCCTACTCAAAACAAGTTTTACAATGTGGCATATATGCCATATCAAGATCTTTTAATCCCTAAATGTATCAATCTCTAGCAAATCCTAATCCTGTGCTAGATCATCAAAATCGAGCCTTGTCAAAGAACTTGGTGGCTCTAATGTTGTCTACACAATAACAATGCAAACCAAAAATTAGATTAATGATGTGAATGGTTGACAAGATAGACTACTAAATAGAAACATATATACTATAATTTACAAATTATCAATTTATCATCAAAATCACTATATTGAACTATAATATATCAAAAATACATGTCATGCCCCAAAAATGCACCACCTTAAAATAGACCCAACACATCAAGAGGAAAGATAGTTTTCTTTGGACCCAAGATTTATGAAATGGGTTATACTCAACACATCAAGAGGCAAGGTAGTTTTCTTTGGACCCAACACACTAATTGTTTTTCTTCCCAAGGACATGAATGACTCCAAATAGCCTTCATCAAGAAACTTGGAAAATAAACAAGTGAAGAAAAAAAACTATGTTTCGATGGCTCTCCTCCCAACCTTAGGGTTGATAACAACCCACCCCTGAGCAAGGGAACCACTTATTCACAACATGACACAACACAAGATAATACACAAAGTACAACTGCACATACACCAAGAAAACACAATCCAAAACTACCACATTGGTTATCCCAAGGGAAACCACAAAAAGGGGGAGTATGGGCTCGACCAAATGGGGTACACAAGAGAAATATCATAATCACAACATCACATAACTCCACATAGGCACCACAACACCAATACCCCAACCACCACCTCACACCATACCAATACCCCTCATCCCTCCAAATCAAAATAAGCAAAGGAAAAGGGGGTGCTCACATCCCATGAATAGAAAAGGGTACTCATACCCTAGTGATGGCCATCACCTAAGAGGGACACTCATATCCTGAGAGGAACCCGAGTGTGGGAGCCACACCCACTCAAACCCCTATACTTTGGAGGACCAAAAACTCCTCTAAGTAGAGGGGGTCAACTCCCCTAAAATAATACATATCAACAATGGATACAACACAAAAATGACAAGAGCAGGAGAACATTACATATGAAGCCCTTCAATAAAATCCTTCATAACAATTTTCACATAAATAGGCATACAAGAACAAGAATGAGGAATAGCTTTAAGAGCAATGATCCCAACAATGGATGGCTCTTCTTTTCTCTTCCAATATCTCCTCCTCCTCTCCAAAATCTCCTCAAAGAAAGAAATTCAAAAATCCAAAGAGATAAAATGACATGGTAACCCCCTTCCTCTCCATAAGGATGGGTTATAAAAAGGGAAGGAAGAAGTTACTCCCTCCCAACTAACTCAACTACCAAAACCATATCCCCATTTTCGCCACTTTAACAAAGGGGGCATAAAAAGGGTCATAAATACTATTAGAAAGAACACAAATGGTAAAAAAAACTCCTAACCCTTATACCTAAGGCATAGGCTATTTACAAAACATAAAATATACCCCAATTTTACTCAAAAAGGTTTCTGAAATACCATATAAAATTACAAGGCTAAAATTAACACAAGACACAACCAAAATATAATACCAACATGGAATCCTTTTTAACTCAATGTCAAGACTTATGAACCCAAACTAGGATGAACATAAAACAAACAAGACCAAAGGTGGCTAAGTGGAACCCTCTTATCCATCGATGTTAAAAACTCTTGCACACTCACAAAATGTGTCAGTATGATACGAATATGTGCATACATGTACATAATATTAAAAGAATACATTCCATAATAATGACATGATAAAATGACCTACCCAATGCATCATATATATCCCATCATGATAAAGTGCATTAATCAAAATCACATCCAAATTAACATATTGTACTAAAGCATGACATTCATTAACATCACATCTAAAGTATAATGGATCATCATCATTGACATCATAAGCAACATGAGTATCAAGAATGTATCAAAATGAAAGGTGCTAGGTACATCATCCAATAGGAGAAAACAAGGAAACATAAGTAGGGGGGTCTCACAATGCATTTATTGTTTACTTCAAGTCTTTCTAATTTTTCTACAAGACGTTATGCATATGATTGTCCCGTTGGATGATCAGGAGTCCTCGTATATTGAAATGGTCCCAGATTCATCACATTGTTGAATCGGGCAAAGGACTATAGCAGTAAAATAAAATTGATACAAATTAATATATAATTATTGACAAATAATCATATTTAATAACATATATCTACTCCTATCTAAACGTACATATATTTTCAATACAAAATAAACACACACTTGTTGTGATGTTTGTACACTTGTTGTAGAGGAGCTTATGATGGATGAACTAGCTAAGATAGTTTCCTATATAAAAAATTACAAGAATGTAACATAATTTAAATGCACATGTACATATAATCATAATATCAATAATATAAAAAAAAATATACCTATTGTGATGCTTCTTCCAATGTGTCAACAGCAGTCATCATGGTTGTAAAACTACCAAGTGGCTTCATAAAAAGACAAAAATACATTAGACTATCAATCTATGCACATGTATTTAAACATAATATATTTCAAAAATTAACATATAAATAACATAAATGATACCATATATTGAGTCTCTAGGCCAAATGAAATAGTTGATTGAGTAGCCTCTTGGACTTGTGAAATTTGATCCTCTATCAGCAACTATTAAAGATTCCAACACATAAATATATATTAGTACTAATATCTCTAATAAAATGTGAGAGAGAAGATAAAATACATTATGAAATTACTTTAAGTCTTATTGGTGCCTCCACATCATCTCTTCCACTCAATGCCTCTCCTAGAAATGATCCTCTTCATGCTCTCTCATCTCCTACATCCAACATATCATCGACCTCATAATTAGATGTGTCTATTGGAGCCTTAGTGGACTTCCAAAGAGGACCCAAACATATATTATGACACATAATGCAATAATGGGGCACACAAATATGTTTCAAAGAGGAGAGTGTACCAATAGCAACCAATGCAACAGGTGCATCACCATCATGATGGGATGCACCATCATGCGGTTGCACAACATGTGAGCTCTGTGTGATCAAATGGTTACTCAATGCATTTATGGCCAAAATGCTTTGATTACCTTCATATCTAACAAAGTCTAGGTAAGGTATTGGAGTTGGGGAAGCAATAGGTAGAGAAAGAAGAAGTGGGGTTATAGGATGTGCCCTGGGTCTATATTGAGGAATTCTTCTACCCACACCTTGGAAATCTTGCATATCAAAGTAGTTGACATGCTTACCTAGGAAAAACATAGCATATAGCTTTCATAGAAAATATTATGGGACATCAAGATTGTTGTTGGGTGGTTTATCAAAAACTATCTACCAACATTTCTAGAAATTATCTACGATACCTCAATGTGTGCACCATTTAATCGAATATTTAGGCTTGTGCACATCTACGGGTTGTCCAGTTTTGGGATTGATAAATATTTGTGATAATTGGGATTTCATAATGTCAAGTTCCCTCAATCATATGATAAAACATTGGCATAATGCTTCCTCTAAGACTCTTGCGACTGTACAAACCTAATATACTAGTTTGTGAGAGTTTCAACATTGGAAATTATTGTTTCTAATGTTGTTTTCATATCAAAGAGTTGAGGGAGTGTCTCGTATATCAAACATATTTTTCCCAATTGATTTCAATTCCTATGCATAGATTCATGGATAGTGGGTACATTTTATAATGGAGAAATTGGTGGTGGAGAAGGATTTGACTGAGCAGGGTTTTCATTTGGACCAGGGTTGAGATTTTCAGCCATTGTTAAACTTGTTTGATGTTGAAAATATTAAAAATTAACAATTACTTTAATGCAAACTATTATGCATATTCAAAAACCTATTTTTGACTAAAATTCTGAAAAAATAATGCAAAACTAAAATAAATTGAAAAAAAACATTAAAAATCATACATACCTCTGATTAGTGGGTGAATTTTGCAAAAAAAATCACTCAAAAAATGGATATCCAAGTTATTTGGTCGCTCCAACGCATACAACAAAGAATAAGGCAAGTGAAAATGACTCTCGACCTTTTCTTTTTTTGGTTTAAAACACAAGAAACAAATATTCATTTCGAACGGATATTCGTTTAGTTTAAGTTGTTTTTTAATTTGGTCGGGTTCACACCATCCCTTAGCATAAGGGACAGTGCAAACCAACTAAACAAAGAGTTATTATATTATAAAAAAATCATTTATATATAATAATATTATAAAATGATATATTTATTATTATATATTATATTACAATATAATTGTAGACACTGAAAAAATGTCCTGAATGATATCATACACTCGAATCAAGTATACTAACACCATTTCATCCTCAAACCCATCTTCTTTTCACTTAATTAATTAAATTTTCCTATCTATTTAATTAATTGCATTATATAAATCTATTGATCTAATTAAACTTATCAAGTTAATTCATCCCCTTTCATACTAACACTTCATCCTGTTAAATTAAATACATCAACCTATTTAATTTAAATCCCTAAATCTCCTTATTTAATTAAATGTCACTTCATTTTTCCCATTTCATTAAATCACTTTATTTAATGAATATCATTGAATTCTTCTAAAATTGCATAATTAACATTGTTTTAATTATCAATTACTAATAAATCTAATTCCCCCACTTGCAAAGGAATATTCCAAGGGAATATTCTTCCTTTGCATATTCCTCCAAAAGGAAATATTCCCATGTAATATTACTTCCCCTTTTGCATATTAAAACTTTGTTTAATTGCTAAATATCTATTTTCCCTCACCCATGAGAATTCCAAAGAATATTCTCTCTCCTCACTCATTTGAAAAAGGGGAATATTCCTTTTCTATAACAAACTTACTTGACTTCTTGTGCAAGTTAACTTATGACTTCTTGCACAAGATAAAAGTGTGTTTGTTTGGATAAAGGTGAACCCTTGATTAAATCTCATCATTGATTCTCATCCCTTAATGAGAATTCATGATGTTGGATGTTGTGGTTGTGTTATTTATATGTGGTTGTCATTGATGTCAACAATATTAGCATTGATTGCATTAAACATTGTATATGTCGAGGATATTGAGAAAATTGTTAAATGAAGAGTTGCAAGTGGCTAGTGGAATAGTGATGGTCATGAAGGTGTTTTGTTTTGTATGTTGAAGATCAGTTATTGTGGAGTAAAGGGTTTATTATTGAGAGTATCTAGTTCATCTACTAGAATTTTCAGAAGTTTGCTTGAAGATTTGATCATGTTATGATCAGTTGTGTTCTAACAATATTTATATGGTTTTTGTAAGTGTTCCTGATTGAATATTATGTAATTATAATAATCTCTATTGTTGCAGATGCTTCTTTGTTAGTTCTTATTGTTTTTGGATGCTTCTATATCATTCTCTATTCATGTTGTACATCTGCATTGATCGGAGTGCTCATGGTCAAATATTTTTCTCATATGTGTTCGGTTTTTCATGTTCTTGGCCGAAATGATGATTATAACGTGTTGTGGATCCTTGAAGATCAAATTTTGAATGTTTGGCACACTCAAGGATATTTTTTTGGGTTGCATTATAATAGTGGCTGATGGTGTTTGATTCGGATTAAAAATTTATTTGTAAACTTGGGCCAACATTGTAAACTTGTTTTATATCTCTAGTCGACTAAGTTGTTGATGTAATTTCATGTTGCGGATATATAAGAGTGATTGTTTGAGCAAAGTTAGTATATGTGTGTGAAGTGAAGGAAATCCAGAAAAAGAGAAAGTGTGAGAACATTGATCTATTCATTCAATTGCAAAGCAAAGTGAAAAGAAGATTGAGAAAAATGTGAAGAAGCTTTTCTAAGCTTAACTGGAACTATAAAAGGCTTGTGTAGAAGCTATTTTCTCAGTTCACACCCTGTGGATCTAATCCAAATTGCTTTGTATTATTGGGCAATGATCCCTATTGTACTTGAGCAGTGTGCCTAAATGCATGTGCATTCCCTTTATTTCTCATTATACTTTTAACAAGGTATAATATTGTGGACTAACATCCACCATGGTTTTTCCCCTAATAGGGTTTCCACGTAAAAAATATTTTTGTTCTCTGTGTTTCTGATGTGTTGATGGCTTATGGTTTATTGTTCATTCATCAAATCTGAGATTAAGTTAAGTTGAAAAGTTTAAATATTCTATGACAACTGATTCACCCCCCCCCTCTCAGTTGTTTTTCCTTGTTTTTCCAACAATTGGTATCAAGGCAGGATCCTCTAAAGAAGTTTAAAAGCTTGAGGTGATTTGAGATGGCATCATATAAGAAGGACAATCCTAGATTTGATGTAAGGAAGATTACAAAGAATCTATATGTTATTCCTCAGAATGGTCCTTCCACTGTTGATGAGATTAAAGAGGTTCAGAATAACATCAAGGCTATGGAAGCTTTGTGGAGTGCTTTGACAGATACAGAAATGAAAAATGTGATAGGTCTGAAGATAGCTCATGAGATTTGGACGAAGTTGGAAACCTTGTATGAAGGAGATGTACATGTGAAGATGGCTAAGCTATAGAGTTTGAAAGGAAAATATAAAAATTTGAAGATGGGTGAAGATGAAAATATCTCTTCTTTTATACAAAGAGTAAATGAAATAGTGATGGGTATTAGATGTTCTTGTGGTACCCTAGAAGAGGAAGAAATTATAGCTAAAGTGCTCAGATCATTACCTCCCTCTTACAAAGCAAAGGCTCATGCTATTGAAGAAACTAGATCATTGATGAATGTGACAAGAGATACACTGATTGGTAAACTTGATGCCTTTGAATTGAGTGAATTTGGTGAATTTGTTCCCAAGACTGAATCTGCATTTAAGGCTACTATATCCAGAAGAAACAAGCAAAGATTTGATTTGGGATAGTGTTCCAAAAATTCATCCAAGTATGATGAAGAATTGAAATAGCTTGAAGATGAAGAAAGAGAGGTAGAAGAATTGGAAGCATTGATTGTGAAGAAAGAAGGCAGAGGACAAGGTAAGTATAAAGGAGTGTTGCCTATTAAATGTTTTTCTTGCAGTAAAATAGGTCATTTTGCATCAAGGTGTCCTACAAGTGTTCCTAGATTTAATCCTAAAAAATCTATATTTCAAAAGAAATATTACTGCATTGAAGGAGTGACTGATGAAGAGTCTAATAAAGATAATGGAAATGAAGATGAATGGGTGTTCCTTGCTATCAAGGAAAATGGTCTTGTGGCTACTAAATCTACTAAAGTTGAGAAAGCTCTTGCAACCCGAATTGAAGAAAAGGATGAGTGGGTTATTGATAGTGGGTGCTCACATCATATTACTGGTGACAAAAGCAAATTTGTAAGTCTAAAGAATTATGACAGCGAGGTTGTAAGATTTGGTGATAACAATGTTGGTGTGATTTGTGGCAAAGGATCTATTTGTCTTGGTGGTAAGCATAACACTGATGATTTCCTTTATGTTGAAGGCTTGAAGCACAACTTGTTGAGTGTTGGAAAGATGGTGGAAAAGGGCTATGATCTTCAGTTCAAAGATGAAAGATGCAGGATACTTGGAAGTTCTGGAAATATGATTGCTTTAGGTAAAAAGACAAAAGGTAATATTTTTCATCTGAATGTTGCTAGTGAAAGTTGTTTAATTTCTCAAGTAGATGAAAGTTAGTTATGGCATAGGAGGATGTGTCATGTGAATTTTGATAACATTGTCAAGGTAATCTCCACTCAAGTAGTAAGAGATCTACCCAAGCTAGTGAAGCCTGCTAACACAATTTGTAAGGGATGTTAGCTGGGAAAATAGACTAGAGTTTCTTTTTGAAGAAAACAACATCATTCAAATGGATTGTTGGAGCTAGTGCACATTTATCTATGTGGTCCCTCTAGAGTCAGAAGTATTCATGGAGAAAGGTACTTTATGTTTCTTATTGATGATTATTCTAGGATGATATGGGTTGCTTTCTTAAGAGAAAAATGTGAAGCATTAGAGAAGTTCAAAAGTTTCAAAGCTATGGTAGAGAATGAGAAAGGTCTAAAAATCAAATTCTTAAGGTCATACAAAGGTGGTGAGTTCGCCTCCAAAGAGTTCAATTCCTTTTGTGAAGAGCATGGAATCAGAAGACAGTTATCTACTCCCCGAAACCCTCAAGAAAATGGAGTTGCAGAGAGAAAGAAAAAAATAATTTTGGATGTTGCTAGAACAATGATGATAGAAGGAAATGTGCCTCACATCTATTGGAGTGAAGTTGTTAGCATGTTGTGTATACTTTAAACTGGGTAAATGCCAATGGTAATTCATGTAAGACTCCTTTTGAACTATGGTTTGGTTATAAGCCTACTATTAAGTATTTCAAGATCTTTGGAAGAAAATGTTACATTAAGAGAGATTAGGATATAGGAAAGTTTGATGCAACAAACGATGAAGGAATCTTTCTAGGTAACTCCACTAAAAGCAAGGCCTACCAGTGCTATAATAGAAGATTGAGAAAGATGGTTGAGAGTGAAAATGACAGAGTTGATGGGACTCTACTAAATCATCCATATATTATCGATATGATTCAAATGAACAAGAAGACAACACAAACAAAGGGAATAATTCTCAAACAAAAAATCAACTTCAAATTGTTCCATATGTTCTGGTAAAACAACTTCAATTTGTTATGGTAAATCAAGGTAGTTAGGAAGTAGAGAAAAGTGTGAGTGTAGAAGAAAGAAAAAAAGAACCAAAATTTCAAGAGAGTCCTAAAGTTCCAAGGTATGTAAAGTTGAATCATTCTAAAAATAAAATTATAGGAGACAAGAATAAAGGTGTGCAAACTAGAAGAAAGATTGCAAAAGAGTATTGCCTGATTTCCAAGATTGAACCTAAAGATTTCAATGAAGCCTGCAAAGATGAACACTAGATGGAAGCTATGAAGGAAGAACTGATGTAGATTGAAAATAATGATACATGGATACTTTTTCCCAGGCCTAAAGATAAAAATGTGATTGGTACTAAATGGGTCTTTTGGAATAAGCTAAATGAACAAGGTGAAGTGGTCTGGAATAAAGCAAGACTAGTATGTAAAGGGTATTCATAATTGGAAGGTATTGATTTTGAAAAAACCTTTGCCCTTGTTGCCAAAATTGAAGCAATAAGATTATTTCTTGCTTATGTTGCATATAAAAACTATAAATTCTATCAAATGGATGTGAAGTCAGCTTTTCTAAATGGTGAGTTAGAAGAATTATATATTGAATAGCCAGATGGATTTCAACTGACTAACAAGGAAGACATGGTTTTTCAATTGAAGAAATCTCTTTAAAGTCTCAAGTAATCCCCCAGAGCCTAGTATGCTAGAATGGATAAATATTTACTAAAGCTTGGATTCAATAAAGGTACTACTGACAACAACTTGTAATTCAAGTTGGATCATGACAAAGAATTGATTATCAAAGTCTTTATTGATGACATTATTTTTGGAGGAGATGATAATCTATGTACGAATTTTTCTAATGAAATGAAGAGTGAATTTGAGATGAGTATGATTGGAGAGATGAAGTTCTTTCTGGGATTGCAAGTTACTCAGTTAGACAATGGAATTTTCATATCTCAATCCAAATATGTGAGAGACCTGTTGAAGAATTTTGGCATGGAAGACTCAAAGCCTATTGGTACTCCCATGGTAACTGGATGCAAGTTAACACATAATGATGATTCTCCTAAGTTAAATCAAACAAGATATAGGTCAATGATTGGCAGATTGCTCTATCTAACTTAGACCAGACCAGACATTATGAATGTTGTATGTATGGTTGCAAGATTTTAGGTTGATCCAAAGGAGTCTCATGTGACTATTGTAAAGAGAATCCTCAAATATCTAAAAGGAACGGTTGACTTTGGGCTTTGGTATCCTAGGGATAACATGATCTTACTCTAAATGCATGTGCTGATGTGGATTGGGCAGGAGATGTAGATGATAGGAAGAGTACTAGTGGTGGTGCCTTCTTCCTAAGGAAGAAGTTGGTGTCATGGTTGAGCAAAAAGCATAATTCCATTTCTCTATCCACTATTGAGGCAAAGTATATTGTTGTTGCAAACAACTATACTCAAGTAATGTGGATGAAACAAATGCTAAGATATGTCAGAGTAGTATATGAAGAGCCTATTGCCATATACTGTGACAACTCAAGTGCAATTAATATATCAAAGAATTTGGTGCTACACTCTAAGGCCAAGCATATATCAATCAAGTTTCACTTCTTAAGGGAGAAAGTGAATAAGAAAGAAGTCAAATTGGAGTATGTGTTAGAATTGGCTATGGATTCCAAGATCTTGAGACCAAATGGAAAGCACAACAAGAGATAATGGAATGTGACAAGAATAAATTGTATTTAATGTCAATGATATGAGATGATTTCTTACAATGAGAGAGACCCCTTGGTTATATAGCCAAGGTGAGATGCAAGATTTCGTAGGATTATGACAAGTGTATTAATCATATGAAATGAGACAACTCATCACACTTACCTAGGTTCACATGTAGTAGTTTTCAAAAGATAAGATAACAACTAATGACAACTAACACCTTCTAGAAAGATTCCTTCCTATGACCTAAGTAAACTTAACATGTGTAAATAAGTCCCCCAGTAATTACCCCCTTAAGTGCAACTTAGGGAGTAGTAGAATATTATGCAAATGACACAAAGATGCAAGGATGGGTCTCGGCTACTAGGCCATGTTAGGTACCCATGTACAATTCAATGCAATCTCTCAAAAATGGAGAAAAGGAGAAAAGCCAGTGGGAAAAAACTCCTCACCAAAAGAGAGATGAAATACAAAATAGAAATGCTCTCAATGATGCATGAGAAGGTAAAAACCCCATGTGAATAAAAACACCCCCCCATAAGAGAGAAGAAGAAGAGATACAAGTCAGCCCCCCCTCAATGTTGAGTCTCCTACAATGATGGTAGAACCTCGACATTGAATGTTGAAGATGATCCAATCTCGTCGAACAACATTCCTCCCCTTAGGAAGAAACAAAACCATGGATGTATGTAGGATTTCAGGAATATGGATGATGAATTATGATATCTCTAAAGCATGCTCAAGTTTCTCCATGTCGATGTTGAATGTTATCACACTCAGAACAGGCGTTCTAGGCCACACTAACTAAGAGGACAATCCAAAATCAAGTAGAGATGAATGTAGAACATGATCCAAAGACAAGGATATCCCCTCTAAAGACAAAGAAGCCTCCTCCAAATGTTGTCCAAAAGTATCCACAATCACATCAAACTGTGAAGAATGATCATGTAGATAATGAACAAGAGGGTCAAAGTGTTCCCTCACAACAACTGAAGAAGAAGCATCTTCATCAAAGAGAATATGAATTCTATCTATGATGTCTCCCAAATTTGCAATATGAGACTCCACAAACAAGTCTAAAATACCTGTCAAGAAGTCATCACAAGTAGACAAATCTGAAAGACTATGTATAATCTACTGTACTAAATCACAAGGAACCCAAACTGTGGAATCACAAGTATCCTCAAGTACAACAATAGATGAAGATATGATCTTAATAGGAGGAGGAGAAGCAAGAAGACAATTCTCTTTGTCAACTAGACATTCAAGATATTTATTAGACTCAAGCTCCTCTAAAGTATCATCACCATAGGGTATATTATTAGCATCATCAAGGGGAATTAAACAATCTGTAGTAGGATCATCTGGGAATGGAGAGATATGATGGTCTCCAAAAATATCCCAAATCTTGGTCCAAAGTGTGTGTGGGCACTTGATATCTAATATCTCCATAGGAAAATCAACACCAATATATGTACCAATCAATCCTACAATGTGATCAATATTATTACCCCAAACCAATTGCTTCCAAGGTATGTCTGGTTCAGGTATGAGCCCATAAAGGTATGGAAAAATCTTAAGCCACCTAAGATGTGTCAGGATACCTTTCTTCCAAGACTCATAATTATCCTTATTCAGCATTACCACAAACGGATGAATATAAAAACCCATGATAGCTCCTCAAATCAGCAACACAAAGGAATCAACCACAAGATTACCCCCCAAATTAACTCAATCAAAGAACCCTGCCAGCAATATATGAGCTTGGCACTTTATGAGTAGTGTGTTTATAGTTGCCACTTTCCAAAAACAATGAAGTGGTCTTGATCTTGGTACATGCAAATGCCCAAAATAGGCCACAAAATAAAGTACAATTTTTGGTACAAAATGTGATAAATATGATCATACCACTAAAAAGTACATGAAAAATCATGCACTTTCAAAAAAAACTACACCCAAAATGTTACCATAGGAGCAAGATATGAGCCCCTGAAGTTCCCAAAATGAGGATGAAGTAGCAACACCTATGAGAATCTGAAATTTCTAGAAAAACCAAGCACTAAAACCAAAAAATAATTGCACCACTACAAAGAGCACAAAAATTTAGCCCAAATTAAAAAAAATGCTTGAAAAAAGGAGCCAAAATGAGCAAGATATTAGCCTTCAAATTTTGTCTTCCAAAATGAAAATACAAATGGAAGGGGGGTAGAAAATTTCTTAAGGGCCTACTAACATCATTGTTGACGCGATAATGATGTTAGCACTCCAAGCGATTAAATTTGATGGTTGTCAGCTGTAAAAAAATCCTCCTCCCTGTCGGAATATTCTGGGAATCTTGGAGCAAAATACTCTCTATTCTGATGGCGAAATGTCTTGGAGGAATCTTCTTATGTGCCTGTTTGAAGCTACCACCAAATTTTTTATTGAGGGGCCAGTTTTTGAACTATAGCCACTAAAATTTGAATAGGTCGGCCAAAAAATTTATGGACGTCGATGTTGAAGAGTTGACCACTAGCCTTTTTTGATTATCAGGAAAAATTGATGGCAAGGTTGGCTGTCTGTGGGTCTGCAACCAAGGCCATGACGTTGGCGCAACGTGGTACCTCTACAATACTAGTGTGTATGTACCTACCAAAGAATAGATTGCAGAGATTTTTACCAAGCTATTTTTGAAGGATACTTTTGAGTATCTTAGAGGGATGCTAAGGGTGATTACCCCTCCTGATATGAACTAAAGATGCATTTACTTGCATCAATTCGTGTGCTTCATAGATATTTCCTAATCTAGATTGATGTTTCTGTAGCTGATACTCAGGGGGAGTAGTCAGATGTGCAGATATATGGTTCAAAGCTTGTATGTGGAAAGGTAATGCTTATCTTTTCCATTGATGTCAAAGGGGGAGAAGAGTCATGTGAAAAACTATCAAGCTTATCTGGGGAGAAGATTCATGTGAATGTGTTGAGAATAAATTGAGTCAAAATCTAAGGGGGAGTACGTATTGATTGTGAGTTGGGTTAATGGTGTTTTTCACATCATGTGTTGTCATCAATGCCAAAGGGGGATATTGTTGGATGTTGTGATTGTGTTGCTAATATGTTGTTTTCATTGATGTTAACACTATTAGCACTAATTGCATTGAAGGTTGTATATGTCAAGGATATGGAGAAAATTGTTAAAGGAAGAGTTGCAGGTGGTCAGTGGAATAGTGATGGTCATAAAGGTGGTTCATTATATACATTAAATAATAGCAGTTGTGGACTAAAGGGTTTATTGTTGAGAGCATCTAGTTCATCTACCGGAAGTTTCAAAAGTATGCGTGAAGATTCGATCATGTTATGATCAACTGTGTTCTAACAATATTTTTGTGGTTTTTGTAAGTGTTCCTGATTGAAGATTATGTAATTCTAATAATATTTGTTGTTGTGGATACTTCTCTATTAGTTCTTGTTGTTTTTGGATGCTTCTAGATCATTCTCTATTCATGTTGTACATCCACGTTGATCAGAGTGCTCATGGTCAAATATTTTTCTCATGTGTGTTTGGGTTTTCATGTTCTTGGCCAACATGATGATTGTAATGTGTTGTGGATCCTTGAAGTTCAAAATTTGAATGTTTGGCGCAATTGAGGATATTTTTTTTGGTCACATTATAATAGTGGCCGATGGTATTTGATTCGGATTGAAAATTTATTTGTAAACTTGGGCCGACATTATAAACTTGTTTTATATCTCTGGTCAACTAAGTTTTTGATATAATTTCATGTTACAGATATATAAGAGTGATTGTTTGAGTGAAGTTAGTGTGTGTGTGAAGTGAAGGAAAGCCAGAAAAAGAGAAAGTGTGCAAGCATTGATTGATTCATTCAATTACAGAGCAAAGTGAGAAGAAGATTGAGCAAAGTGTGAAGAAGCTTTTCTGAGCTTAACTGGAACTATAAACAGGCTTGTGTAGAAGCTATTTTCTCAGTTCACAGCCTGTGGATCTAATACAAATTGCTTTGTATTGTTGGGCAGTGATCCCTCTTATATTTGAACAATAATCTCTAGGCAGTGTGCCTGGATGCATGTGCATTCCCTTTATTTCTCATTATACTTTTAACAAGGTATAATATTGTGGACTAACATCCACCATGGTTTTTCTCCTAACAAGGTTCCCACATAAAATATCTTTGTGTTTCTGATGTGTTGATGGCTTATGTTTTATTGTTCATTCATTAGATCTGAGATTAAGCTAAGTTAAGTTGAAAAGTTTAAATATTTTGTGACAACTAATTCACCCCCCCTCTCAATTGTCTATCCTTGGTTTTCCAACACATGATCCATGCCTCCAATTGCTTCCATCCTTGACCGTTGATTAACCTTTTTGATCTCCATCCTCAATTTCTCATTTGCTCTCCTATAAATAGATCACTATTTGGAGACAAATGGATCCATCCTTTTTAGAGCAAACTCGTGGTGTTGAAATCACTCACACTCACACTCATATTTAACATTTATCTAGTATCATTTTAGCTTAATTACTTGCATTACTTAGCTTAGCTTCCATTAATGGATTCCATGGTAACATAGATGCATTCATGTAGCTTACTTGGTAATTAGGGTTTCAATCTTTTTAGCTTAGAATCCATTTAGATTAGCTTTGCACTTACATATTTTGATCATCTTAGCATAAATCATGATTAAACAGCTTGCATCATGTTAGTTTAGCATTTAAATCATGTTTCATCACACATCTCACAATGTTTTCATTAGTTTTATTCAATAAAACTGATTAAAACAAGCTCACTATCCATGGGATTAGGAAAGGGTTGTCATTTCACATCAATGCGACACCACTCCCCCAATAGGATAATTTTGAGTGGATTAGAATAGGTGTTTTGGAGCTTTCATAGTTTAGTATGTTAAGTTTTCAAGGATGCTTAGTTTAGTTTTCATTTGAATGATCTCTATTAGATTGACATTTAGTGGCATGAATATACTTCGTATCCTCATGGATCAAGTGTAGTCATCCTATACTAATCCTTCGATCACATTTTAGCACTAGAAGAAGGGCATAACCAATCACATTTAACGAATTTTTCTCTCACAGATAAAGCGACGCTCCATGGGATTTCAACGATGCTTTTGTAAGGCATTGCCATATAGCGACGCTATTTCCACCTGATACAGTGATGCCTAATTAATACACTAGCATTAATTAAAATAAACGGAGATGCTAATAATTTTTAGAGGTATCGAGAATTTGAAAATAGTGACACTGCCAAATAGTGATGTTATCATCATCACTACCTTTTTGCAAAGCAACGCTAATTTTCACCAGAGTGACACTCATTTGATTTATGGAAATGCTATCGTGAATAGCGATGCTTTTTTCTAGTAAGCAAAAAAAAGTGTGATTTTTAGTATGTGCATTAATTATTTACTTCATCTGATCACTAACATGTCTCTGACTTTTTGTTCTAGTTTTTAGACTAACTAGGTTTTGCAAGTTGGACGATAAAAGTTGAAGTCAAGAAAAATTCTTATCTTTAAATATTATAATTGTAACAAGTGTTTCAACACTTTTGGGGCAATTATAACCCATTTATCATGCTTTTCATTTTATGCTTTAGGACCACACTAGCTTTCAATTTGGTTTTAAAATGAACACTCAAATCAGTTAAAATTGAACACTCACATCATTTTACTTTGGGTTTAAAATTGAACAATACAATTTAACACTTCATTTGGTGCTTAAAATAAACTTACCTTTTCTTTGAGGATTAAAATTAACAAGTTTTTGCTATTTCTTGTGGTTCACATTTTTTTCATTGAATGTGTATTCTCTTCTCTTGGTCCACTCGGCGATCTTGGGAATCAAAAGCGTTCCTTTTACATTTTCTATAATCACCTGCATACTTTGATTTAGATTAAAATGAACCCCATGCTAGTGTGAAGAAAATGAATTGTGAATGCTCTCTCCTTGTGTCATCTAACTTGGGAGATTGCACAACAAACATACTTCCTTTCTTTTGTATACCTTTAAAGGGCCTGCCACCCTACTTCAAAAGGTGGGAACGACCCAAGCAGTAATGAGCTAAAGCCAAACTCTTTCGAACTGCTATAGAAAAAATGTGTCTGTGACGAAAGTCATAAGCAATAGGTGTAGATGTTTCATACCAACAAGTGACACCCTTAGTGTCCATGTGAGACATCAAAATCCTTTCTTAAGAAGGGACTAGGAGGCCTCTTGATTGAAATAATCTTGAGCTAATCTTGTGCATATGGCCACCTTGTACAAAAGTTCTTACTAAGAACCAATTGTTTAGAAGCCAAAAACCTTTATGCTTGTTGGTGCAGGAATGGTTGTTCCAAAGTTGTCCCACAATTTACTATTCATTTTTGAAATAGGAAAATCCTTAGGATCTTTGAATCTTCAAAATTTGAGATTTGGTGGTCTTGAGAAGTGTGTGTCGTGTAAGGGGGAGCCAATGTCACCAAATATCTAGTTGTTTGCATTGTCTTAGTGTTTGGAGAAATCCAATTGGGGATTCAGCAAGTAGTATCTTTTGAACCTAAGGTGGTAAGTGCTTGTGATTCAATTTAATACTTTGCTTGGTTCCAAAACATTGCAAACAAAATTCACAATTTTTCTCAAAATTTCAAACCCTTTGGTCTTAGTATGGATACCCTTTGAAATAGCCTTGATATTAATGCTTCTCCTAAGGATTTTTATCCTTAGAGATTTCTAAATATCTTGACTTATATCTCAATCCATACTTCCCAAAGTTAACATAGGCAACTATGGATTCAACCAACTATGGATTCAACCTCATGATTTTCACAAAATGGACCTTGTGAAATTCATGATTTTTTTGACATAGACATTTAGATTGAACTTAATCAAGACAAGTGTTTTTGGTAAAAGAAACTCATCTAAGCAAGATAACTTGAAAAATTGAAACCCACATGACCATTTGGCATTAGGTCACTCTAGTTGAACAACCTGACCTTACAAGTGTTATCATTCAACCAAACTTTGAACTAATTGAGGACGAACAAACCGATATAATTAGTAGTTTGAGAAGCTTCACTTTTGAAACAAAGGAAACACCCATTCAGTGGAGAAACACAACAAAAATATTAGATGAAGAAGAGGAACAAGCTGATATTGTGGCTAGAAGGACCATATTACCACCAACTACGTGGCAATAAATATCCTCTTTTCTTCCATAAACTTTAACTTTTTCAAATGATCTCATGCAAAATCAAAATCCCCAAGAGAATTTCTATGTTATGTCACTTCAAACTTAGGTTTCATGGACAAAAAGCTATCAAAAAACACCTTTTAGCACTTTAAAAATATAGAAACAGGTTGGTATACAACTTCTATAAATATGCTTCAAGGAACAATCCAAACATGTATGCATTCTTTTGGAGTCAAAACCGTGGTCTTTTTCATGATCTTGAACTTCTCTAAATCATTGAGTCTTTAGGATTTGAAAACTTTAGAGGTCTAGCATGTTTCTCACCACCGTGGTCTTTAAAAACAAAGGTTCACTCTAGGTCAATATTGTGTCAAACATTTCATCCATCCCTTCATCAAAATCCAAATTTCAGTTCACCAAACTTTGCAAAAAAAATTAATATATCAACACTTTTTTACTTAGAAATCTATCAAACCAACCCCTAACTTTGTTACTTTGTATGTGAAATGAATCCTTTTCCATGCATTTGGTTAAGCCAATTATCATCTTTGAACTAGTTTATCTTGAAGGTCCCAAGTCTACCCTAAAGATTTACAAGCTCATAAACATCCTTTATCCAAACATCAAAACATTAAACATAAGTCAAAAGTGTTGTCTCAAAACATTTGCAGAGATCACTCCCCATATCACTCATCTTTTCATCTCCCACTACCATCATTGCTCCAAAAAGACTTAGATCATCCCTTTTACGTAGATTTGATTCAACTAGAGAGTTTAAACATTACAAATCTCAACATAAATCTCCCAAAGGTGACCCAAAATTTATGGTAAAAACAAGATCACAACACAAGAGAATCATGGAGAAAACCAAAGTCACATTTACCTCAAGTGATCAAAATCCTATGGAATTTGATCTGAGAATTTAGGTTACCCCATCACAACAACCTTTTTCACCATCAGGGTTGTATGAGATAGAAGATGTCACAAACAATCCATTTGAACTTACTAGGGAAGAAATCATGGAGCATCAAGCCTTATAAAATATTGTTCCCAACTCCCCATTTTTTGTTGTGCAATCATTAACATAAGGCTTGACTTCACCCACTATTCAAACAACTCCATCACTATGGCTTAATCAAACACCAACACCTAGTATTGTAGATAGTATTGCTAAGGACTTTGGCCATACTCTTCCATTTGAAATTAGTACACTTGTGGGTATGCTAGAAACCAATCCTCCATCCCAAACAACCACTTGGACGCCAACATTTGGTGCTCCTCCTATTCCCAAGGATCCCCAACATCCCTATAAACCACTTACACTTCATTACTCCACAACAATCTCAACATATTGAGGACACTCCTCTTCATCAATACCCATGAGTACTACAAGTGTGCCCAACATCACAGAAAGTAGTGTTGACCAAGTATCACAAGTAGACCCAAAAGGGAAAGGGAATATCCTCACACAACATCAACCTTTAACACAACAGGGAGCATCCTCATCCGATCCTCTCATTGATACATCAAACCTAGAAATTTCCCAACACACATCTATCCCATCCATCATCAACCCACATCAAAACAATCCCTTGATCATGAATCTCGTCAACCAAGGTAATATCTTGGCCACATCTAAAGCACAAGGGAATCCTCAAAACATTGGTCAAGGGAACCCTTTCAATTAGTGGACTCAAGTTCCTAATGTGCCCTTAACATCACAATATTTAACGGTACCATCCTCATCTTTACCGTTTTTCCCCCAAGTCATGCAAAATCAAATGGGACCTCAAACTTACATTCCTCCATTTCAATCCACTATCTTACAAGGAATGTTTAGCCAAGGGGACCCCCAACTTCTCATCAATAATAATTTGCAACCTACACAAAACATCAACACCCAAAACCCATCACAGGTGTCCCAACCACTGATTGATCTTCTATTGCAAGCACATGCCCTAGCTTTATAGCAAGCACAATAGGCTTATTAGCAAGCAATCCAATAAAAGCAACAACAGCAAGCAGCCCTAGAAACACAACAACATCAAGCATAGCAAGCAGCTTTAGTTACACAACAATAGTAACAACAACAAAAAGTAGTCCTAGTAGCACAACAACAACATCAAGAACAACAAGCATCCCTAGCAACACAACAACAACAAAAAAAATAGCAAGCAGCACAACAATAGCAACAACAACAAGCAGCCTTAGTAGCCCAACAACATCAGTGCAACAACATCAAGCAACCTTAGCAGCATAGCAAGTAGCCTTAGTAGCCCAACAACAATATCAACAACATCAAGCAGCCTTAGCAGCACAACAAGAAGCCCTAGCAGCTCAATAGTAGCAACATTCCCAACAACAACAACAAGAAGCTCAATAGTATGCCCAATAACAACAATTGCTTGTGCAACAACAACAACAACAAGGTTTATACTACAACCCTCAACAAAACATTGTCAACCCAAACACATTAGGAACATATATGCCTACACCATCATCACCTTATCCTACACCACCATACACACCATACAATACATCATCATATCAAAATCCCATGTACACTTCCTCCACCATCCCACAATATGCAACATACATTCCTCCACCAAGTCCACTAGATGATATGGCATCACAACTCAAGGAATTAACACAAGAAATGAAAGATATTTTGATGGGAAAAATGAAGAAACCCCATACATAGAGCTTATTCCCATATCCATTTGATAGATAAACATCGCAATGGTGCTATTCCCTCCCAATTTTGAAATCTCCAAATTCAACAAATACAAATGGAAAGGAAGTCTTGTGGACCATACCAAAGATTTTAACATCATGTGTATGGAGGTCGCCTATAATGAGTCCTATTTGATGTGCCTATTCCCATGAAGTTTAGCAGGTCCTGCCATGGACTCGTTTTCTCAATTACCTCCAAGTATCAAAACTTTCTAAGAAATCATTGAAAAATTCATAGATCACTTCTTCAATCTTGACATGTACATCAGCTTAGAAGAGTTATACACTCTCAAACAAAACAAAGGAGAATCTTTCACCAAATTCTTACAATGATGGAGGCAAAGAACAAGTAAAAGCAAGTGGCCAATTCTCAATGAACACCAATTGGGCATTATCATGGAAAATCTAGATCTAGATCTAGCTTTCCACTTTAAAAAGCAATGCAACATCATATCTTATGACAAGCTTGTCCCTAGGGCCCTTAACATCAAGAGAGCTCTAATCTAACAAGGAAATACTCAAGCCTATAGAGACAACTTCCCATCAACCAGTTCAAATGGCAAGCCTTGTTTTTGGGATAAAAACAAGAATGTAATAAATGATGGAGTAGTATATGCTAAGGTGATCCTAAGTGCTCCTAGGCTGAACAACAATCAAATCGCTAACGTTCAACCAATTGTGCAACAAACAACACCACCACAAAACAATTAGGTCAATAACACTAAAACATAATAGAGATGAACACCTAACAAGAACAACTATCCAAAACACAAGTATACACAATTGTCAGAACCCACTAGGACCATCATGAAGAAATTGGTAGAGTCAAACTTGATAAAACTTCCCAATTTTGAAAACTACCAAGAACCACAGGATAAACCACCTTGGTACAACCAAAAAGATCTTTGTGACTTTCACAAAATCAAAGGACATAAGATAGAAAACTGCATGCGACTCAAAAATATTATCCAAGATCTTATAGAGAGTGACACCATATATGTTGAGGTACCAGGAAATAATCAAGATCTTAAGATATAAAAGACCCCTATGTCAGATCATGACAAAGGAAACAACACTGGGAAAGCTAAGGATTATACAAATGTGCAACATACCTATTCCAATGCGGTCACTTCCTATGATAACATCATTACCTTCGTCACCATCAAAGGGCCTAGTGCGGAAGGTGAATCACCACATGACGTGGAAAAGTCACCATCTAAGGAGTCCATCTCAATCTAGGGCACAGCCTACTCAGCCAACAAAAATCACTAGCAAGTACAATCTCTTAGATCAACTTAAGAAGACCCCTGCACAGATTTCTATCTTAGAACTATTGAGGCTATCCCCCATGCATAGGGAAATCTTAGAGGGATCTCTATCTACATCGTTCATCCCTGAAGATATAGATATTGAGCAGTTTCAATCTATGGTAGGGTATATCACTAATCATCTCCTCACCTTCTCGGAACAAGACCTACCTTCACAACCATCTCATAATCGTGCTTTACACCTTGAGGTCATCATTCATAAGAACAAGGTTAAAAGAGTCTTAGTAGATGGAGGTGTTGACCTAAACATTTGCACCCTTTAGTTGATCAAAAATATGGGTTATTCAGAGGATATTATTGAGAAAATAAAGAGCACCATCATCAAAACATATGATGACCAAGAACGGATATCACAAGGCATCACTGCACTACCCATTCAAGTGGACCCCATCATTGTAGAAACTACATGCCAAGTGTTAGACCTTGATCTTCCCCACAACATCTTGCTTGATCGATCTTGGATCCATGCCCTAAAATTTGTAGCTCAACCTACCATGAGTGTGTAAAGTTTCCTTTCGAGGGTAGAGAAGTTACCATCCATAGAGATCCTGAGCATTTTTACTATCGCAAGAATCTTGAGGCCAATTTTTATAAGATCCCCCAAATACCCAAGAATGATGAAGGGCCTACACCTTCTACCTCATTTGTTGACCCATCATCCCTTGCATCTACTTCAGAAAAAAAACATAAAAAAACACCCATTGTGCAGAACATACCCGACATCAAAGCAGTGATCCAGGATGATGGTCATGGAAACTATAAGCTAACAAATGATACTTTTTTTGGTGGAGAGCTACCTCTTTCTCCCAAATCTCATGGGAAACCCACACCTAGCAATAACGTCCCTGAAACTATCAAAATGGAAGCTACTACCTTCACCAAGTGGGGGGACCTGAATAAATAAGATGTCAGTGAGATCTCTAAATTGCTCTATCAAGATGAACAAATCATCCCCATTCTTCCCATGGAAGATGACAATAAAGGCTTGCAGCTAATGAAGGGAATGGGATATACCAAGAATGAGAAACTGGGAAAAAATGACAATGGTTTGCTAGAACCTATTGTTACTAAGAAACGCCCAAAGAATCTTGGCCTAGGTTGTACTACTAGCAAGATTACTCTTATTGGCAAAGGTACTTCCGCTAAATGGGTTGAGGCTTCCTCTTGGTTAACAGTATTGCATCATACCACCCTAGACGAATTCCCCCTCAATGTTGCTAACCTATTTGAGAATAACTCCCTCTTCATGATATCTACATCGACCTTCACCCCAGGCAACCAACTAAATGAAATACTCCTAGTATACTCGCAACTCATTGACTTGGACCAACAAGGAACACCAATTCTATATTTGTTCAAAATGATGAAGTGGTTTCAAAATTCATGGGACTCTATGACAACTTATCATGGCTAGACAACAAGACTAGTTTTGACATAGAGCTCGACACAAAGGCATACTATGGGGAGATGATTGATTCCTTCAATCGCAAAATTGATGACATGCAACTAACTTGTAGTTCTTTACGTGAAAACCACACTATGACACTCTCTGATCTTAAAATAGTAAAAAGAAAGGACGCATCTGAGGGTGAAAACCTCTCTGAGGCTCCCAGGATGAGGGATTAAATCTCCCCCTTAGTGCAATACATCCAAAGAAGTCAATAGTTTTAGCAAAAAAGGCCACTCCAGTCAACGTAGGAACAGAAGAAGCACCCAAGATCACTTTCTATGCTGAATCCATGTTGGATGTGTTGATTGCCAAATTGACACAACAACAGGCAGGCAAGATGCAATCACCTTACCTCTCCTAAAAAATGCAAACGATCGTTAAATTGATCACCTTTCAAGGTCCTAGATGTTGGGTCACAACATTGTTGTTTTGCTAAGTGGTCAATGAGGTTGTAATGTTCAATGGGCATGTTGATTATTAAGCTTCTTGGTTGCTGCAAGATTGAACTCCTATCTAAACCTACTCTAACCAGGGGGATAAAAAAAAAGCTAAAAGATAGATCAAGGACATAAGAGAGAAAAGAATGTTGATTTATTTAGTTAACCAAACCTGTTACTCTTCAAGGAATGCCTAAACTAAACTGCAGAACAAATCAACCTATAATCAATACAAATTCATTCATTCACAGTGCAAACATTAACAGCAAATCGCAAATCACAATTCGAACAAAAGAAAAGATAAACTTTACTCATTCCTTGAAAGCTTCAAATCAAACCATTAACCAAATAAATATCATTTCAAAGTAAAACATGAAGCAAGTTTAAATCCGGTTCTTTATACTGTGATGAGACAGATAAACAACATTTACAATTTTAAAAAATTCACCAGTTTATGGAAACCAATATCTTTAGATCCACCCAACTACGCTAAGAATGCAAAAAAAATGTATCATCTACTCTACTACAAAACTCTAATCTACTAACCACAAAATGTCTAATTCCTTTTAATAAACTTCTAACCCATTCAAATGAGCTGGATTTTACAATAAGTAGCTCAGCAATTCCCCAATTCTCTCCAAAAAAATTGAGACATCAAAAAGTTGTAGCTTTGTATACATGGCCTTCTTCTCATAGGAAACTTTCAATTCCAGCTTTTGTTTGGTTTCAGCTGACTTTAGTGAGCTTCATTTCAAAAGTTACAACTTCAACTTGACTTAGAATTCTTCATCTTACATGATGTAAATTAGCATCTTTTCAGGAAATCACCACCAAATGTTCAGTTTACTACCAGTTGATAGTTTTTTCAGCAAATTCCCCTCTTTTGCACACTAGCTTTACAAAATCATCCATCTTGATCCAATATCCCTTTTTGACCCTTAAAAGTACCTAAAAATCAACATGCACTTTAATTAATCAATAAAATTAATCAAACTAATAATTAATTTCAAAAATCAATCAACTTTGAATTATTTCAATTGAGCATGAATATAATAAACTCTTAATCTCACAATTGAAGTAATGATTAAATCCGCTCCTAAAATTAATGTTATTTTAGCTCATCAAAATAAAATAAAATAACACTAAAACCATTTCTGCATGGATTTATCATCCTAGCATGCTTTCTGATCCTAAGCAACATCCTCATCTCTTTTGAGGCCCTCTGTAAAAAACAGTGGACCCTGATCATGTGCTTTGAATACTTAAACCGATGTAACATCTCTTTTATGCAATCTTTAAAACCATTCACAAATTTTATTTGCTTTTACATTTTCCCTTTCTTGAAGACCATTGCATGCTTGTGTTGTCCTTGCCTCTTTTACAATCATGCTTGACTGTCGCTCATCTTGTAACCTATCCTTTATTGATCATAGTCATGCTTGTCTCCCCTTTTCTTTCTTGGTTCCAAGTTCCTTATTCAAAGTAAACTTATCTTCAAAATGGGATTTTATACATAAGTGCAGCACATGTATCCCCCATTTAAACTGTACCTCAATTTGAATTTTCACAATGTTTCCTATTTATAGTCACTTGATGATTTCTTGTGCGCACTGGAGCCCATATTCGACCTTTACTCACCTGAAATTTATCAGAGACAGGTTACTTCTTGTGATACTCTATCTGACTGCTTCAGAAAATGAGACCTTTTCTGAGAAATTCTTCCAACAGAAGTATCATCTGTTGATTACAGTATTCGATGATCTACCACAGCAGTATTCGGTTTATCATGGGCCACACTTATATCATTTCAATAGAAGCAAGTTCAGAGTTATATTCTGCATCTCGACAACCCTCTCTAGTGGTTCAATAGTATTACAATTACTAACCCTCCTTCGTACTTTTTATGTTTTTTAATGGATACCTCTTGATGTATTTTCACTTGTTTTTTATGCATTTTCTTGAAATTTTTTGAATGTCTTTGCAACATATCCGATTTCTGCATATGTTGCGAATTATTTCCACTTATAAAATGACATTTCTCCAGAGGCATTCTGTCGAATAGTTCACGTGCTTCCTCATGGCATCCTGGAGATGCACAAACACCTGCAAGATCGAGACTTTGTCCTCAACATGAAATTTTCAATTTTGTTTAGTTCCCATGTTCAACCCAAAAATTTTCCTTTTGAGAATCGGGTTTTTACCCAAACATGAATATTTGTATTTGCGGGATGGAATCCTGACAGGCGTCATTTTATATTTTTTTATCTCTCATTTGTTTCCAAAGCTTTTAACTTCTCTTTTTTTAATTTTTGTTTTCTTTAATGATTTTATTTATTTTTATGTATTTTCACATTTTAAATTTAAACTTTTTTAAAAAGATTTATTTATTTATAGATTTAAAAGATCAATTTTTTTCTTACTTTTATTTAAATTTTAAAATCTTTTAAAATTCATTTGTTTTTAAATTTAAACTTTATAAAAATTTAAAATTATAATATTTGTTTTATTTTTAAAAAAATTATTTATTTATTTTATTTTTATTTTTTAATTTTTGGATTTTTTTTGCATTTTTGAAACTCAAAGAACAAACGATACAGAAGAAGATAAAAATGAAGACAGCAAAAAATTGACATCGAGACGACTACGACACCAAAACCAAAAAAAAAGAAGAAATAGCACAAGATGAAAAAACGAACAAATGACAAACCAATGAAGCAAAAAGCAAAGAACGAAAACAAAGAGCAAAAAAGAAATGAGACAACAAGGCAAAAAAATGTCAATGAAAAGACAGGGATTGGGATCGGGACCAAACAAGGAACGCGAACCCGAACAATGCCTGAAGGCAAAGCAGGGATCGAGATCAAGAATGAACATGGAACGTGAACCTTCAAAAATTGCAAGGTGTCGATTCCAGTTTGAAAGCTGAACCCGAAAGAGAAAAAGCATAGCAGACGCAGGAATCGGGATCGAGACAAAACTAGGAATAGGAACATTGGAAAGGTTCCTTATTCCAGTTTCGGTCTGATACCCAAATCTAGACCAAACAAAAGAAACACAAAGGAAATGGAGATCGGAGTCGAGATGGAACCAAAACTTGAAACCCTGAAAGGTGTCAGGTGTCGATTCCATTCTGAAACCCAATCCCGACAAAACAACGACGACAAGCAAACAGAGATTGGAGTCAGGATAGAAACGAGAACTTGAACTTTCAAAAAGTGTAGAGTGCAATTTTTCGCCTGAAACCTGAGTCCGACAAAGAAAAAAAATGAACAAGGAACAAGAAAGGATGAAAACAAGAATGACAAAGCATGAACACAACAAAACCAAACAATGAAATGGGAGGAAAACAGAGGGGTTCCCTGACTTTTCAAAGAAAAAATTTGGGGTGTGTATGTAGGGCATAATAGGATGAAGAACAAAAGAACCTGGTAGAATTTTTGAAAGAGCGAAGAGCTAACTTTGCATGGTCATATATGGATATGCCAGGGCTTGATCAAGTAGTTGTGCATAATCTAGCAGTCTATCTTGAAGCTAAACCAGTAAAACAAAAGTTAAGGAGAATGCAGCCTAAAATAGCACTCTTGGTAAAACTAGAGTTACAAAAGCTTCTTGACATTGGATTCATCCGACCCATAGATTATCCTGAGTGGGTTTCAAACCTGGTACAAGTTTCTAAACCCACTGGGGGCATTAGAATTTGCACTGATTTTAGAGACTTAAACAAGGCATGCTCGAAGGATGATTTCCCTCTTCCTAACATCGACATCATAGTGGACTTAATAGCTTGGCATGAAATGCTATCACTCATGGATGGTTTTTCAAGCTATAATCAAATCATGATCACCAAGGAGGATCAACACAAAATTGCATTCACTTGTCCATGGGGGACATACTCCTAGAACATGATGCCATTTGGGATAAAGAATGCAGGAGCAACCTATCAGAGAGAAATGACCCTCATCTTTCATGACATGATCCATAAAACAATTAAAGACTATGTGGATGATATTTTGGCCAAGTCAATGAAAAGGATTGAACACATATAAGTCTTGGGACCCATATAAGTCACTCATGGATGGTTTTTCAGGCTATAATCAAATCATGATCGCCAAGGAGGATCAACACAAAATTGCATTCACTTGTCCATGGAGGACATACTCCTAGAACATGATGCCATCTAGACTAAAGAATGCAAGAGCAACCTATTAGAGAGCAATGACCCTCATCTTTCATGACATGATCCACAAAATAATTGAAGACTATGTGGATGATATTTTCGCCAAGTCAATGAAAAGGAGTGAACACATATAAGTCTTGGGACCCATCTTTGACAGGCTCGAAGAGTATAAGGTATGGCTAAATCCAAAAAAATGTGTGTTTGGGGTGACATCAAGAAAGCTCCTTGGCTATATCGTCTCACAGAGAGGGATAGAACTTAATCCGATAAAGGTAAAATCCATCCTAGACATGGAACCACCATAAACATTGAAGCAGATGAGAGGTTTACAAGGAATATTACAGTCCATCAAAAGGTTTTTAGCACAACTATCACACAAAATCCACCCTTTTTCGCATATTCTCCATAAAGGGATAACTTACAAATGGGATGAGAAGTGTGATAAATCTTTCCAATAGATCAAGGACTATATATTGACACCTCCAGTGCTCATACCACCGATACTGAACAAACCATTGATCTTGTATATCTCAGCCACATCAGTAGCACTAGGTGCTCTTTTAGCACAACATGATGAAAATGGAAAGGAAAGGGTTGTCTACTATACATCAATAGGACCTTGCTGAGGTATGAAATGAACTATTCATCCATTGAGAAAGCATGATTCACAAAAATTAAGACACTACATGTTGTCACATCAAATCAAACTCATTGCAAAGATCGACCCATTAAAACACCTGCTATCCAAGGAAACTATCACTGGCGAATGGCCAAATGGGTAATGATCTTGACTGAATTTGACAGAGTATGTGGAGCATAAGGAAATTAAAGGGAAAGTGATATAGACCAACATCGGAAGCACCTATCTATGCAGAGAATCCATTGATACTTGAATTCCTAAATGAATAAGTATTTCTTCTCAATACATCAAATCAATGGAAGATGTACTTTGATGTATCATTCACAAGCAACATGGATCAAGGCGGGTATTATTTTCATCAACCCTCAAGGTGATTGCATCCCAAAGTCATATAGGCTATCATTCTTATGTACTAACAATATTGTTGAGTACAAATCCCTAATCATAAGTCTAAGGATAGCAATGCAATGATAGATACAAGAGATGAAAGTCTATGGAGACTCACAGCTGGTTATCAACCAAGCTAATGACAACTACCAGACCAAGGATGATAAGCTTACTCCTTACAAGAATATGGTAGAAACTCTCAAGGATCTTTTTATTGATATAAATTTTGAGCACATTCCTCGCATGAACAACCTAGTAGTAGATGTTATGGCAACAATTGGATCATTGTTAGACATGTTGCACAACATCCTACAATGTGAATTCTTGGTAGAACAACTTCGCATACCAACTTTTGAAATCCCTAAATCTAAATTTGTGTGTGTCATTGTTGGTCCTAGATCCTCGTGGTATCATGACATATTCACCTACCTAAGCAGAGGAACCTTCCCATCCGATATCACCTCCAACCTTAAAAATACCTTTGTTGAAAAGGCATCCTGATTTGTGATCTTAGGTGATACCTTGTACCATTGAAGCATCAAGGGGATGTTACTACAATATCTTAACCAAAAGGAAGCCTTGACTACTTTAATAGAATTACATGATGGCATATGTGGTTCCCATTCTAGCGGTATGACTTTAGCTAAGAAGAATTGTTAAGGACGGGGTACTATTGGCCAACCATGGAAAGAGAAGCCCATCAATATGTGCAAAATTGTGTCCAGTGTCAACATCTGGGGATCTGATTCATACTCTGGCTCAGGAGTTGCAACCAATGGTCACACTTTGTCCTTTCTCATAGTGGGGGCTTGACCTCATAGGAAAGATTACCCCAACCTCATCTAATGGCCACAAGTTTATCATAATAGCCACTAAGTACTTTACCAAGTGGGTTGAAGCCATTCCTATGACCTACATAATGGGGAATAAAATTGCTAAGTTTATCCTGAATTACCTCATCTGTTGTTGTGGTGTTCCGCAAACCCTTATCTTAGACAATGGAATACCCTTAAAGAATCAAGATGTGAAAGAACTATGTCAAAGATTCAACATCCAACACTGATTCTCTACCCTGTATTACCCCAAGGGCAACAGTCAAGCTAAGCCTACAAATAAAGCCATCCTAAAGATCCTAAAAAAAATGGTCAATAAATTTGGTTGTGACTAGCATATGTTGTTGAATCCTACTCTTTGGGCCTATCAAACTAGTATCTACACGCCTACAAGTGCAACCCTGTTCTCCTTGGTCTACAAATCAAAATCCATCTTGCCTAGATTGAGGTCAAACTTCCATCATTGCGAGTGTCACTACAGAACCTAATCACTAATGAACAGTACAAATTATTCTAGCTAAATGAGCTAGAATTCTTGGATAAGCGTCGTCTTGATGCCCTTAATCACTTGCAAGTATATCAAAACTAACTGAAACGGAGCTATAACAAGAAGATCAAATGTTAGTCTTTCCAAGTAGGATATCTTGTCCTAAAGTAGAATAAAAAAAAATTCCCAGATCAAGAAAGCAAAGGAAAGTTTGAGCCTAACTAGTTAGGTCCCTTTGTCATCACAGTAAGTTATGGATCAAGAGCATATCAATTGTCAACACCTTAAGGTGAACCCTTGCAAGAACCAACCAATAGCTTGCATCTTAAAAAACTTAATGCCTAGTCTTAAAGGGTGTAAATACAAAAAAATAAAAAATGATCAAAATCCAAAAAAAATGAGAAAAAGGATTGAAAAAAGTGAAGAAAAACAATCGTCCTCTAGTGAAAACCACTTCGGTGATGATTTGGGAAAGTACCTTGGTGAAAACATGGAAAACATGTGCCTTGTCTAAATAAATTACCTCTATCTACCTAGGCTCTTTATCCTATCATTCCATCCATCTATCACATCATTTATCCTATTTTATCCATCACCCATCCATGTCCTTATCATAGCTTGATATTGTGAAGTATTGTATCCCCTTAGTACTACTTGGAATAATCCAAAGGTTAGTTTGTCATGCCTATATCGAAGTAGTCTATCATATCATACTAGGGGAAATTTGTTATGAATCAAATCGGGTTCTTTTATATCTTAAGGTTATCAAAAATCCCAAAAATATTCATAAAACATTCATCAGAAAATCCAAAAAAAAATTGCAAAACCATGTACAACTAAAATCCAAAAACATTCAAAAAATTGTAAAGTTAAAATCCAAAATATCCAAATCACATCAAAATCCCTAAAAGGGTCAAACATCAAAAATCCAAAAAAGGTACCTTGTTGAACTATGAGTCTTTGAGCTTGAACGTAGGAAAGGACATCATTGATGTGCTCACGAGACAACCTAGGTCAATCTTTAGGAGTCTGTCATAATAAACTAACATTCCTCAACTGTTAATATCTCATCGTTAATAAGTCAAGTCAGTTGAACTATGTGGTCTCTACGTGTATAATGTAGGCAAGGCTAATCTTTGATCAAGCCCCCGAGGCCCCTAGGATAGGTCTTTTAGGTTAGACTCTTGGTCGAAACTTCAAAAACCCCTAAACATCCAAATATTGAAAATCCCTAAACATTTGAAAATAGAAAACCCCTAAAACATTCAAATATTGAAAAAACCCTAAACATTAGAAAACATTCAAAAGACCTAAACAACATCAAATATCTCAAAAAACCCTAAACAACCTCAAATAACCAAAACATTCACGTAAAACTCTCAAAGAGACCAAAAACAGCCTCAAAACTTTTTCAAAATACCAAAAGAATTGAAATATTACCAAAAAATCCAAAACTACCCATCCAATTTTGCTTTCACTCATAATAAACCTCCACCCATAATAAATGAACCATCATCTTCAACCTTTAGTAAACAAATAGAAAGCAAGTCTCGCAAGTTGTAAAATGAAAACCTAAATGTCAAAATCCAAAGTCTAGGTCATAGGTAATCAAGTCAATGAAGTTTGTATCAACATCTTATCATAAACCTTATCCTAATCAAAACATCTAATCAAAATTTCCTAGGATGTATCCTTCTCATGATGGACATCAGTATCAGACATCACCTTAGCTAAAAAAAAAAAACTAGCAAGAGATATAGATAACACTGATTGCTTGTCTTTGATCTTTTCTTATGATTTATCTTAATGACCCATTCTGAGGACCTCTCGATGATTTCTATCAAAAGGATTTAGAGAGAAAGGAATGAGGCATCGATCATTATCTTTCGTTTGTTGTGCTTGTGGGTATTCTTGTAAAATAATCTTGGCACATACTTGCTTAGTTGTGTGTAGGAAAGTTGTTTAGAGTACATTGTCGATTATTGTGTATACTTTGGTCTGATATATTCTAATCTTCTAACTTACATTCCAACGAGGTTTTCGTATGTCAAGGTGTGAACAATAACTATCCTATCTGCTTGCAGAGTCAAAGTCTATTACGTGCTAGATACAACACCATCCTGGTTATCAATACCTTGATGCATTGTGTCTATGTGTTATATCAAACAATAAGGAACAACAGAAAATTACAATCCCAAGATATGAGCAAATCATCATGCATTTATCATGTCACCATCTCTAATAAAGTCTCGATGAATCACATGTGGACTTGTACTTTTGAATCAATAATCAAAATCAATGGTCAAATCATTCATCTTATTTCTTTTATCTTCTTTCCCTGCTAACCTGGTATCATGGCATTCAACGAAAAAACATCATCACTGCATCCATCCCGCATCCAAAAATCATCAGCATACATGCATCTCACATAATCACAACATATCATAATACAAAATACATATTTCATTACAACATCATTATCATTTAAGTTGTGTTGAATAATATGGATTTGTTATTCTAAGCATCTTAAATCATTGCACACATATCATAAACATACATCACATTATCATATCATAAGCATGAACATTTGCATTATCCATACATACATCCATATGCATACATCACCATCTCATGCATTGCATAGAAAAGTACACAAAAAGAAGTGAATCCATTCATTATATCACATATATCATCACATATCGCATAAACATGAATAAAAGGAAATGCATCCATTCATTGTGTTTCATCCATACATGATCATGATACATAAGCATGTCACATCACATCATAACAAATGCATCCATACATTCATCCTGCATGAAATAAAGAGAACACAACACATCATAAATCTATATCATCTCGTATATATATCAAAAAAATGGTGACTGTCATAATACAATATCTGAGTCAATGTCTATATATCGATCAAAAGTACAATATCCACAAGGCTATCAAAAAGGAGCCCATGAATTTATATATGTATAAAAAATTGGGAAATAATCAAAAAGTGTCTATACAAGAAACCTAGCCCTAATGGTTGCTCCCCTCCCCAGGTAGTCTCTCAAGTTGATCTAGCAAAAATGGTTGTATATTCATCATCAGGCCTATCCTACCTCTCACCAAACTGTCTGGCAACCCTATCAGGAAAGTACCTCTCTATCATGGTATGCTCTCAACCCTGCATATATCGGGTCTATCAAGAAAAGAACAATTTTTGTACGTCATCATACCATGCCGACATTTGAAGCCATGGTCACCATCGGAACATTTTCATATCGTCGATCACTTGACACTAGTAAGGAATGTTGAGTTGCCTTGTATGTTGCAGAGTGATGGCACCTCTGTACCACCAAACAACTGGATCATGTGGTTCCACATCTACCATATGAAAAATAGGTTGAAGCACGACAATGTGCCCCCAAGCCCATATGTGGAGAAGAGTGACCCCTGTACTAATCACTTTGTCATCGCAGTACACAAAGTCATGCATATCATGGTAAAGGGAGGCCAACATCATTGGCCCCCATGCATACTGAGTCCTCCAGAAGAGCATCCTATGCCAAGCTATCCCTCATCCTGGATCAAATCCCCTACTTCGTCGATTTGGGTCAACCAACCCTGACACTACCGCGATGATCAATCTGAAAGTCTATGCCCAACCTCTGTACATCTCAAGGTCAAGCTGGGAGTTGACCAAGACAATGGACTCCTAGTCAAGCACCTTGTGACAAGCATCATATCATGCATCAGTATCATAAATCACATGCTCACCATGTATCGGCAATCACAAAATCTAACATACATCCTCTAGTGTCACTATCGCCTCACCGGTGGGTAGATGGAATGACGAGGTCTCACTATGCCATCACTCACATAGCATTGTCATTATCGCCAAATGGGTCCACACGACAGGAATGTAGGCAACGAACCACAATACAATCTCTCCTAGGTGCTCTTGTCACAACTCAGACAAATCATCAAGTTTGGATAGCATAGTCAACCAGTGCTCGTGGGGTCACATCAAAGGCTAAGTAACCTCCTACACCCACAAGGCACACGGTGTCCAAATTCACAAAAATTGGCTAAGTTTGGAGTTTTTATCCCCCAAAATAACAAAAGCATCGCTATAATTCAAATTCCAAATAGTGACACTCTATGCATTCAAAATGAAAATCGCAACTAGCATCGCTCATCACAACTGCGTCAGTCTTTGAAATTTGCAAGCCCTAATTCTAAATTTCAAATTGGGTGAGTGCATCGCTATTTACACATGTGTCATGATTTACAATCAGGAAACCTTGGTTCCAAATTGTGAACTGTGTTGCTAATCACAATAGTGTTGCTAAAAATCAAAATAGTGTCGTTGATTCTCAAAAAAGCATTGCTATATAGCGATGCCACCTAAATCTAAATTTCAAAATGTAATAAATGCACTCAAAAGTCAAAATGCAAGTCAAGTTTCAAATTGCATACCAATGGTCCTGTGCTTGGAGGCCTTTGGTACTTGCATTAGTTAACTTAGCTTCCATTAATGGCTTCCATGGTAACATAGATGCATTCATGTAGCTTACTTGGTAATTAGGGTTTCAATCTTTTTAGCTTAGAATCCATTTAGATTAGCTTTGCACTTACATATCTCGATCATATTAGCATAAATCATGATTAAATAGCTTGCATCATGTTATTTTATCATCTAAATCATGTTTAATCACACATCTCGCAATGGTTTCATCAGTTTTCTTCAATAAAACTGATTGAAACAAGCTCATTATCCACGAGATTGGGAAAGGTTCATTGTTCCACATCAACACAACACCACTCCCCCAGTAGGATAAGTTTCACTAGATTAGAATAGGTGTTTTGAAGCTTTTGTAGTTTAGTATGTTAAGTTTTAAAGGATGCTTAGTTTAGTTTTCATTTGAATGATCTTGATTGGATTGGCGTTTAGTGGCATGAATATACTTTGTATCCTCATGGATCAAGTGTAGTCAGCCCATACTAATCTGGCGGTCACAATAATATAATATATTATATTATATTATAATATTATTATATTATATTATAATACAATATATTATATTATATTAAAATATAATATATTGTATTATAATACAATATATTATATTATATTATAATATAGTATTATATTATTATTATATAATATTATATAATCTTCATCCATCAATTGTCAAATGAAAATTTATTCTTCACAATTATTCATCAATTGAATTAAATAATTCATATTATTTCCTCATGAATTTGACATGGTAAATTTTCAATAAATTTCAAGTTGAGTTGTCAATATCTTAGTTTGGGTCATTGATTTCATCTTCATATCTTGATTGATTTCATACAATCACACTTATGCAAATCAACTTTGTCAAAGATCAATCCTCATTCAATTTTAGTGTTATGTTATTGAGATTGCATCCACATTTAAGCATTTCAACAAGGTGAATCAACTTAACTTTTGAGTTTTGCATTGAAGGAGTTAGACTTGGATTAGAATTTAATTTCTATTTGTGCTTTCAATTTTGTTTGATATTTAGTGTTTCAATTTAATTTCTAGAAAAGAACTAGGATCAAAATTTGATTTTTATTTGTACTTTCAAGTTTGTATAATTTCTAGTGTTTCAATTTGATTTCTAGAAAAGAATCCCTAGAGTTTTGTTTCAATCTGACGGAATGCATAATAAAATATGGTTAAGCATTTGACTTTTATCCCACTAAAACAATATTGGTTAAGTTTCTTGCAATATAAATTAATGAAATTGTTGCTACAATACTTGTCAAATTTACTACTATTTAAATTTTCTATACAATAAGTAAAACAAAAAAAAAATTGCAACAATTATATCTTTTATTTAGCAAAAGATTTTATTCTATTTTTTTCAACAAGTAAATGAACTCATAACAGTTTGGTTTACATCAGCCATCACTCGTAAGGCTTGATAGTGACAACTTTCCAAGCTATTTAGACAATAAACTTACATGTGATATGGGAGTTTTTAGTTTGGAAAATATAGTTATTGAACCAAAAAAATATTAAATGATTAAATTTTGTAAAGAACTATTTAAGCTCATTGGTATAATCGTAGATTGTTAAGTTCAAGTTTAGCTCACCTTTTAAAGGTTGATAGATGAAAAAAATATATAAAAATGTCTAAAGGGGTGCTTGAGAAACATTAATTTACTTGAACAACCTCTAAGTGAAAAACATTCATGGATTGGGTTGTCATCATTTAAATTTCAATTATTCTTTGTAATTATGACCCTAATTTGTCAGTTGAGAAGTTCAAATTGGTCATAGGTGCAATGAAACTTCAAGATGACTAATATTGTAACAAGTAGAAATTTTAAGAGGAGATTGGATCTTCTTGACGTTTAAACTTCATAAACAAAAGTCTCACAAAGGTAATTGGGTTGTTAGACTAGATATCATAGACATGATAAGATTCTAACAAATGTGCTACATGTTGCATATGCATTTATATTGTTGTCCCTTGACATCCCCCAAAGTGGTATCCTTGATTGTTGCACCCTACCATCCCCACCTTGTAAATATTTTCAAACATAGTTTCCAACTAATTGGAAAGTAATGGAAACAACATGACTTTGAATCTTGATGACTTTAGATGGCTACCTATGTGTACAACATCATACAACAAAATGTAGCAAGGATCATTATACGTGAGTTAATGTGATAATGTAATTAATGCTATGATTCTTGCTTCTTTGTTTGTTAGGGGAGAAGGTTTGATAGTGGGGTGGGGTCCTATATTGGGTATAGTTATTGACTAAGATGGGGACAACCTATGTACCTTTTTTATTTAATAAATTAATATAAATATTTCTAAAATTGATATTTTATTGCACCAACAAAGATAACTTGGGATCCAATCAACGTTCACATATTTTTGTTTATTATTAAGTTATTGTTTACTCAAAATGTAAGCTAGAGATAGAACATATACAAATCCACTTGTCAAATTAACACACATTATACATATTATTCACTAAAAATATATTAAATCTATATTGTAATATTGAGTCCACATATGGAAAAGGTACATTTTAAGTCTCAAATACACAACACTTCAAAACATAGACATATTAGTTATCTCAACTACGCATGATGTGACCACCATAATAAAATAGTGTCTCTAATATAGATTTATTTGTAAAGGAAGGGCATTGCCAAGTGTCCCATTAAACAAGTAGATATGCCCCATATCTCCTTATCAACTTAATTTTATTAAGACATATTTTCCCAACTACCGATCACTTCCTCTATGAATTCTTGCAAGTAGCACACTCAAAGTTGTAAGTCTCACCAATCAAGTTGTCAAAATAAGAGGACAAATTTAAGACTTCAAACTAAACAAACATTCAATGAAATCAATCAACTACCAAACTTAATACCAAATTCAAGCTTTTGAACATCCATCAAATCCATTATATAATCTCAAATGAATCTATCCACATAATTCAAATTCAACCAATCAAGGGAAAGTGCATATATTAACAAGTTCTTCATATTTTCTTACAAATACATTTACTTTTTAGTCCAATTTTCTTACAACCTTCCAAAAAAATTCCTATAGAGTTCAAATTGCATGCTGCTATCTATTCAGTTGATTGTAATTTCATAAAACATTGCAAATGCTTTATATATTGTAAATACTTATTTGTTATATATGCTTTGTAAAGTGAAGACTTCAAACCAAACAAGAATTCAACCAAATCAATTTCAATTTTATGTTGATTGTATACAAACAATACTTATGTTAAGCATTTCAAATATATGTTTTCCATTAATCAATGCCAAATGAAAAACCTAAATTACAAAATCTATTTAAATTCTAAACCCTACATCACAAAACATGATAAAGAAAAATCAATACAAGATAAATGGTATCTATTATAGCTATTATTGTTGATGGGCTGATTTATGCTTAGTGTTGTTTTCTTTAGTTTCAATTGTCTTCTTTTGTATAGGGTTCTGGGCCCCTTCAAAACCCGTATTTTACCCCTAATCAAAACTATTATAGCTATTATAGTAATAAGATGGTACTATTCATAGGTTCAAAGGAGAAAGATACATATTATCTTCTATGGCAAACATATTTAAACTCTAAATCTTACACATCCATAGATTCAAAGGAGAAAGATACATATCATTTTCTATGACTAAAAATATTTGAACTCTAAACTATACATTCTCGTAGGTTCAAAGGAGAAAGATACATATCATCTTCTATGGCCAAACTTATTTGAACTCTAAACCCTACATATTTGTAAGTTCAAAGGAAAAAGATACATATCATCTTTTATGGCCAAACCTATTTGAACTCTAAACCTTACAAATCTATAGGTTCAAAGGAGAAAGATACATATCATCTTCTATGACCAAACCTATTTTAATTCTAAACCCTACATATACATAAATTCAAAGGAAAAAGATACATATCATCCTATATGGTCAAGCCTATTTGAAATCTAAACCTTACATATATGTAGGTTCAAAGAAGAAAAACACATATCATCTTCTATGGCCAAACCTATTTGAATTATAAACCCTACATAACCATAGGTTCAAAGGAGAAAGATACATATCAACAAGTAGTGTTAATATTTTATATCAATTTAAGCTTGGAATTTGATGTCTCACATGCCCATACATTGTAATCCTAGATAGCATTTGATTATAACTACAATCTAATTCCACCCACAACTTTAACAATTCATTTTTTAATATAACATTGGTGATTATAAAGTGATAATGTTATCCTCTTCATGTGCATGAGAGCAGACAATTGTAACTTAGCTAGAGGTTTTAGATAGCCAAAGGTGAGTGGAAGTGAGTAGTTTGATTCCTAAGTAAACAAATTTTTGAGAATAAAAGGGTCAATAATGAAGTGGCAATGGAAGATTAATGCTACAATGCATAACATTGAAGGCTTCATCATACTGAGACCTGGCGCCAGTTTGAAAACCAAAATCTAGAGTTGTACGAAGTTAATGTGGTGGGTTGGAAATGGAGTTTAAAGCAACACGAGACAAATGTTACCATATATCAATTATATGTTTCCATCTAATGGTTGATCCCATGACATGGTGTACATATATGACGTATATCAGGAACTGCCATCAGGGATCCACATGGTCCACCTTCGATCAAGATTTAAAATGGTAATAAATTATGGTATCTCCTCTTCTTTTCATCCTCAATGTGATAGTTGACTTAGGCACCCTTGAAAATAAGTTTTTAAAGTTGGCCGCCTCATTGGACAGGTGATGTGTAAAAAATATTTGATCTTTATCTCACATGGCACTCCACATGGACATTGCAAGATAGGGTGTCCCACTATGGGGCCCTCTCCCCTATATAAGTTTTCAAATATTTTAAGAAATTTTGGTTATTGTAGTGTAATTAACTAGGTCTACCTATTTTAGAATAGGTGGTTTTGTTTATTAAGAATAAATGGGTTGTTGGAAAAGATGCTTTTACATTTGATATGAGGAGAAAAACTCAAAAGAGAATCCATGTGGTAGTTGCAACTTATTTTTTATTTTTATTAGTTTTTTTTAATCTTCTCTACTATTTATTTTCCACTATCTATAGTTGGAACTAAAAGTATCCATTTCAAAAGAGAATAATTTGCATTGGTTTTGGTATGAGATTAGGAGAGAAGTTGGCATATAGATGGAATATTAGAGATGAATTATTTAAGAGGGATATGAATAAAAAGAATGAGGGAGCCCTAACTTGAGAAAATGGAGTGGTAGGTCCCATGGAGAGGTTGATTGAAGCTATTTCAAAACAAGAGATCAAAGCTAAAGTTGAGGTTTCAAATTTTAGAGGTAACCTAAACTCTAGTGTTCATTGGTTAGCTACAAGGATTGGAGGAATATTTTAACATGGAAAGCATAGATCTAAAGAAAAGGTAAATACAATAATATTATGGGCCAAAGTATTGAAACAATTGAGATCCAAGAGTATAGTTGTAAATTATCAACATAAATTATTCAAAAAGTTCAAAACTTTGAGAAAATAGGGTTTTGTATTAGAATGCATAAAATAGTTTGAGGTTAAAATAATGAGAAAATTTGCAAGAATATGGTGAGAGGGTTAAAACTAGATACCTTAATGGTCTATGCACTAGCCCTAATCAAACTAAATACCATTAATGAAGCATATCTTTATGCTTTGAGAGCTAAAGAGAAAATCAAGGTAAGAGTGAGTTAATGAGCAAAAAAAGTGACCACATTTTCTTTCAAGGAAAAGGAACTTCCTTAGAACTTGTCAAGAATGAAGAAGTTGAAGAAGGTGAGGATGTGAAATCCAAAATAAACCCCTTATAATTTGTCTAATTCAAAAAGGATCATAATGTACGTGTTAATAAGTCTTGTCTTGTTTCTTCCAAAATTGGTCCTTACGAAGACAAAGTGTTATGTGATGTGGTGGTGATGGATGTTTGTTATTTGCTAATTGGGAATACTTTGGCACTATAATAGGAAAATAATCCAACATGGTAGGGAAAACACTTAATCAGTACAATATTAGTGGAAGAGGCATATACTAAATTATGGAAAGACAGGGCATTTAAAAAATTATTTCTCTTCTACTAGTAGCGAGGTTTGCACATAAAGAGAAAAATGCAACTCTAAATAAGCTAAGAAGTGAGTTGTAGGCATGTTTGGGAGCCAAAAGGACATATGATTTGAAGAGTGAGTGATTTTTTTTAGGATCTAAGATGATTTCTTTAAGAATGCATATTAATTATAGTTCAAAAAACTCCAAATTATGAAAATGAAATCAACACATAATTAACCAAATAGAATCAAAATTCAGAATGAGACAAGAAAGAAAGAACACAAACAAATTGATAACGGAGTTCGTCATAAAAACGACTACGTTCTGGGCCCCTCTCCAAAGAGTAGACCAATTCGATTGAAATCTTCAAAAATTTGGCATTACATTAGTTTGCAAGCTCTTCCCTTAAAGCACGATGGAATTCCGACATTCCCCTGACGTACAAGAATAGAAAATTATCTCTCCAAATTACTCTAAAGTCTCCACTCCTAAATAAACCTGAATCATCCATGTCCCTAAGCCTCTAAACTCCCCTTTTTATACAAAAAATTTACTCAATTGGACTAATAACCAATTGATGTACAAAATCCACCTTATCTCTGTTAGAATTAGGTGTTGTACACCTTGCATAATGTTTGTAATGTTTTATTTATTTTTATGTGTGCGGTGCACCTAGGGGTTAATAGATGAATGTGCATCACAAGGAGTTATAATGTTGGGGCCACTTTGTTGTATGTAACATTGGGACATAACTGTCAAATGTAATTATTTAATATTGGGGGAATAATAAAATAATAAAGTACCCAATATTAAATGTGGGGTCACATGATGTAGTATTTTTGGGCACATGGTTTATGTAATACCACTTGGTGGTTTTGTGGGAGCTTGTTTCTATAAAAGCAATCACAAGGGTAGTTGTTGAAGGTTGGTCAGTTTGCTGTAGGTTAGCAGGTTGAGCTTGTGCATGTGTGAGGGTTTGAAGCATGGCATGGGATGTGTGGATTCATGCTTGGTCACATGGAATGCATGGATAGCTTGTGCTTCAGAAGTGTTCATGGAGTCTTTGCAGATTGTAATGGGTTTTCATTGGAATAATACATGGAGTGTGGATGCTTTGGAGGTGGGTTTTTCCCTCTTGAGGGTTTTCCCAGGGTATATCTTGTGTCATCTTTGATGGGTATGTTGTCTATTCTCTTGCATGTTGATGTTGAGTATTTTACTTGCATGTTTTCAGATTTGGGTTATGTGGAAATTGTCATTTCATGGCTGCAAAGTTTCCTTACAATCTCTCCATTTTTAAATAATATCTTCAAAATAACCTCCTTTACATATAAAAATCATTTAATAAATCCCTTAATATCTTTTGGTTTTATTTATGCCCATTAATTTTATCATTTCTCGGGCTTTTCTATTTTAGAAGGTTTATTGTTAATCCTTAAAAGGATTATTGTTTTAAAAATTAGGGGAATTATTTAAATTTTAAGGGAATCGATTTAGAAGTATTCAGCAAAACCAACCGATACCATAATAGTTTCAGAGAGTCTTCAATGGTCCAATGGCCACCAACCATTCTAGTAGCCTAGATGTTGCGGGTTCAAACTGCTAGCAGTTTTGGTTTTTAAAACAACCTCCAAACAAATCTATAACAAAACAAAACCCGACCCATATGATAATTAAGTGCACTAGCTGTAGAGCAATGGTCGATGGCCAGAATGGAAAGCTCGAGGTCTCGGGTTTGAGCTCGATGAAGATAGGTATGCTTTTTATTAAAATAAAATAAAACACCATTTCAAATTGTCCGCCGGAGGAGGGATGCCAATAGGGCCACATGTCGCACTAGGAGGGTGCCACGTGGCAAGTAGTTATATGTTGATGACGCCCACGTGTTTGATGATGTGTCGCTCACTATGCTCTGATGTGTCTACCAACTAAGTGCTGACTAGATAGCCGACATGTGCGATGATGTGACCGATGACAAAAGCGTATGGTTTCCACGTGTCCTCATGTGATTAGTCTGTACAGTGCTGACATGGATGCCACATGTCAAATTCTGGGTGGTCTATGTCACTATTTGTACCGTACGAAATGCCACATCAGCATGCTAACGTCAATATCTGTATGGTCAAATTCAACCTCTCTGCATGATCTTTGACTACTCAAAACTCCAATAAATGGACTCTGATTCGCACAAAACGAACGTCGTTGGAAAGCTCTCGACGAGCGCTTCGCAATGGTGCAGATGTTGACTACTTTTGACAATGTCAATTTTTGGCCCTTTTTCTCTGACCTAGCTCTGGGGTTGACCAAGGTTTGATGAGCATAACTTGGGCTCCACAACTCCATTTGACTCTATTTTAGTTGCACATGTTGGAGTTAGAATTTCGGCCACTTTCTGATGATGTCATTTCTAAAGAAAAATGAGAAACTTCAATTTTTGGTGAAGATCCTTCGGATCAGTGAGGTATGCTACAAAATTGATGCATGATAAATAAAGTTAGAGATTTAACGAACAGGGTCAAAGGTACAACTCAAAAGATGTGACATCTCAATTTTTCTTGCATAATCTTTCTTTGATCATAAATGGAACTGGACAAGACTATTGTACAATATGTGTTTGAAGCATCAATTAATGTGTTTTCCTTGATGATAAATTAGATGTTACCTTTAAAATGGATGTTATTGTGATTAAAATAATGATGGATTATTATTATCTGAATATTTCAATTATTGATTATGGTTTTATAAGATAACCTATTAATGAGATATTGAGTGCAAATGAGTGCAGGAATAGGTTGAAGGTGAGAACATGGTTGAGGTAGAGATGACCTAGCCTCCTAACAAAATTTGGCATGATGGAAATCCTACGCATACACTCACGTAGTTGCATTCATCCTGCATTGTGAATTGATTAGGACTTTTGGATTGCCTTATGCGTGTGTGTTGACTCACCTGTAACTTTAGAACCATAAAATCAACCATGTTTTAGATATATTCGTGGTTGTTTGCAAGAACCTGCACAATGATTATTACGTAGAATACATAAATAGAAATCATGCACATAGATTTATTATATATAGTGTGTGACTTTATTATACCCAAATTAATGAATAGATTATGAGTGTAACCACATATGAATTCTATATTGTTTTCATAAAACCACTGTGTTATTTTGTAATCTCAATATATTTAAATTGTAGTATATAATTATAGTGTATTTTCAATGAAGTCAATACTAGTAAACATTTTATTTCTATTTTGATGATTCCATAGTAAAAACTATAAAACTGAATATATGAAACTATCATTTAATTGTTATGAATATGATTCTTTTATTTTCAATCATCATATGTTATGAACTGGTTTCTTATGGATTTAACCTGCATGTCAAATAATCAAGTTGCATTTCAATAACCAAGTTGCATGCCAATAATCAAGTGTAATTCCCTTGGCTAGATCTGACAAAAATTTTGAGTTTCAACCCTTGGAAATTTAGTCAAATAGTTTGCATGTAACTTCTTTGTCTATTGTTTTGTGGTTTCTCTTTTGTGTTTGAATGCATATGATGACTGAATTTTCATACATCTACACAGTAACAAGTAGGAATTTTCCTAAACACTTAGTAAGCAAACCTCATAACTCAAAGCAATTGAAAGCTAATACATCCAATCAAATAAGCATCTACAACAAACTGTTATTTTTACAAATATTTGACAAGTAACCCCTAAGCTCCTTAATATGATTGTATTGACTTAAATAAAGCTAATACATCAATGATGGTCGTCCTATCAATTAGAGTAGATATAAAACTCATAATACTGTGATGATGAAACTATCACTATTATAAAGACAAAATATTATAATGCAAGCCTGATGTATTAGAAGTACGATTACAATTCTATGATGATACTATTGTTCATAATCTAGACGATTGATGAAAATATAACAACTGAGAATGTAGTAATGTATGCAAAACCTGGAGATGCACGTAGCTAGAGATAGAGTGTTTGACACCTCCCAAAAAGAATGAGTCCAGCAGATAGAAGCTCTAGCAACAATCTCATCTCTAAGAATGGTAACTTCTTCTCTCCAAACGTAGCTTACAAAATCTTGTTGCATCCGATATATCTATATATTCCATGATTTCACTCAAGCAGCTCTCATCAAGACACTTCAACCTCTTTTGCAAATAATTACTTAATGTCACCTCTTTCCAGCTTTCCCCTTTATCATCTTCTTTAGATCCAATATTCAATTCCCATCAAATTCAAGAAAGCGGTAGAGACAAATATTTAATTTAGTTGCCCCTCTTGCTTTGAACACAATTTGTCTTCACTTGACATCAAACTCCAGCAAGACCTGATAATATCTGATAGGGAGGCTGCAGGAACTCAATCACACTGTTTTAGAAGTTGCAGGAAGCAACCACCGATTCCTGCATTAGGCCTTGTCATAGACCTCCTTGGTGAAACTGTTGTTCCACCTTAACCTATAGGAACTCTACCTTGTCTAAGTTCCCCTGGTTCTCCTGCCAACCTCACTATCTTGACAAATTTTGAACATCCAAACCAATCCCTGGTTCAACGCTACATTCTCCTTTGGCCCTTAATCTGCCTAAAGACCAAATAAACTCAACCTTCTTCTAGGATCTTGCAGGGGTTAGAAAAGGTTACAAAGACTTCAAAATGGCTTGTCTAGGGTTCTTATACAACCACAAGTTTCTATCTTTCCATCGCTTTCACAAGATGCTCTCCTAGGGTTTGAAAGGCTAGTAGTCATCGAGCCTCTAAACAGTAGTAAATTGCTTTTCCCTCCTAAACCCACCAAAGGACTTAGGTTCTTGACTTAGGTAATGTGTTTCCCCTATCTACACCTTCAATATTTCAATGGTTTTAGTCTTTCTCAGGCCGTGTGCTGTCCAAACACCAAATTGGTCAAGCAGCTAGGGTTCTAAACTGCTCATAAACAGTTTTAGGACTGCTGAAAAGTTCTCCTCCTAAACGGATTGTTGGGATCTCTTCCTTATCACCATACGTGGCTACTACCTTCCCCTAAATTCTCCAAAAATAATTTTTCAAAAATCTTTTCTCCCCTGCAAGTTATCAACACTGTACTGCAGCCTTTCCTAGCTGGGCTCTTCACCGGCTCGCCTAGGGCAAGGCGTTTCTTCCAGCTCCTGCAACCAAAAAAAACCTAACACCTACCATATGTACAGCTACCATATTTACAAGCACGGAGCCTAGGCACATTTCCCAAAAGGCCGTACAATTTGTAAGATGGGAAGGCACCCTAGGACTCCATTTTTAAAAATAGCTTGCTACAGGACTGAAAATGACAGAAAACAAAGTATTTATAGATAAAAGAAGGAAAAAGGTATACAAAGACAGAAATATGGCACTTCAAGATTATACAATGTAAATACTACATACTACAAACAAGAAGATAGCAAAGCTACGCCATTAAAGTTCAATTTTTAACACAAAAATGCAGAAAAACTGTCTTTGTACGTTTTTTTCAATTTTCAAGGAAATGTCACTCAACATAAAAACGTCTAACCTCTTTCCAAAGTTGATGAATTCCTTAAATAGGCTTCCAAAGAAATTTATATGCTTGGGTCGGGCTTCAAAATGACCTAAAAACAACTTTTGTAAAACCCGCTGTGTTTTCAGACACCTTGCCAACACTAGACAACTTAACATAATAATGTTGTAAAATTATTTAATACTTGTCACCTTCTTTCCCAAAGTTCAAAAACACCCTAAGCACCTAAAATAATGGTCAACATGACCTTATGATAGCACCACAAAATTTAAGAACTCAAAAATAAAATAGTCCTTTCCCAGGTGCTCCTGCACCATTCTCCCCCTCTCAACACAAACAACTAAGGAAGTTTGGGAGAGATTAGAGATATGTCAATGCCTTTCTTCTTAAAATCTACTTCTTCTACCCAGGTAGCTTCAGATTCATGCTTATCCTTCCATTTGACAAGATGTTCCATGTACACCTTGTGCCTTGTAGTCTTTTTCACTCTTGACTCCAAGATCTTCTCTGCTTGTAGCTTGTTTGGATGAGGGAAGGGTACATTGTTGATGTCCTTGAGAACTTCTTGACTGTTTTGATCCACATACCTGACTGATCCCTTGTACTTGATCAAATCTGCAACATTGAAAACTGGAGAGATGCCCAAGTCTGATGGTAATTCCACCTTATATGCATTCTTGCCATATTTGGCTAACACCTTGCATGGACCCACTCTTTTCATCTGTAACTTGGTTTTCATGCCCTTCTTCAATCTTGATTTGTTGAGGTGGACCATAACATAGTCCCCAACTGCAAATTGCACATCTCTCTTTGACAAATCAACTTTTTCCTTCAACTTTTGGGTTGTTGTTGTAACTGTTTGCTTGACCTGCTCATGGATCTCTTTCATTGTCTGAGTGAAGTCTTCTGCATGTCCACTCCTATTGTCCTGAGATCCAAGGTCTCTAAGTTCACAAATTCCTCTTGGGTGCATCCCATACACAACCTCAAAAGGACTTTTTCATGTAGTTCTATTGACACTGTCATTGTATGCATATTCAGCTTGAGAAATCACCATATCCCATGTCTATCCATATTCCTTTGTTAGACACCTTAAAAGATTACCTAACACTCTGTTAACCACCTTTGTTTGTCCATCGGTCTGGGGATGGTATGTTGATCCAAATGACAGATTGGTACCCAATCTACTCCATAAAGTCTTCCAAAAATGGCTCATGAATTTCACATCCCTATCTGATACAATGCTCAATGGCAATCCATGGATTCTTACAACTTCCCTGAAGAAGAGATGGGCTATGTAACTTGCATCATGTGTAGTCTTGAAAGGGATAAAGTGACTCATCTTGCTAAATCTGTCCACAACTACATAAACACTGTCAAACCCTGCCTTAGTCTTGGGGATTCCTACCACAAAATCCATACTAACACACTCCCATGGTCTGCTAGGAATGGGTAAAGGTTGATACAAACCAGCATTGCTAGCTCCCCCTTTGGCTTTCATGCAAACAACACACTGCTCCACATATCTTCTGACATCTCTTGCCAATTTAGGCCAATAATAGAACCTTTGCACTAGTTCTAAAGTCTTATTGATACCAAAATTCCCACTAAGACTGCCATTATGTTTTTCTTGAATCAAATTTTCCCTCATTGACCCTTTTGGAACACATAATAGATTACCCTTAAATAATAGTCCATTTTGTAGTGTATATTCAGCATATTGACTATGAAAATGATTCTCAAAATCAAAGCATACCTTGTAGGCTTCTGAGAAGTCTTCATCCTCACCATAGAGGTCTTTGAAACTCTCTAATCCAATGCTTTTCAGCTGTATTTCTTGGACTGTCAACAACCTTCTGCTTAATGCATCTGCCACCTTGTTCATTTGCCCTTTCTTGTGCTTGATGGTAAAAGTGAAAGCTTGGATGTATTCCATCCATTTCAAATTTCTATTAATACTCAGCTTCTCTTGGGTGTTGATGTAACTGAGTGCTTGGTTATCAATGAAGACCACAAACTCTTTGGGCAACAAATAATGCCTCCACTTCCTAAGGGACTGCACTAAAGCATATAATTCTAGATCATAGGTGGAGTATTTTTGCTTGGCTTCATTGAGCTTTTCACTAAAGAAGGCTACAGGCCTACCTTCTTGACTAAGTACTCCTCCTACTGCTACTCCACTTGCATCACACTCAACTGTGAACAACTTATCAAAACTAGGCAATAACAAAATTGGTTGAGTTGCCACTTCTTGTTTCAATTTTTCAAACCCTTTATCAACCTCTTGAGTCCACTTAAACTTTGTTTTTAGACCACCTTTAATAGTATCTAGGACTGGTGCACATATACCACTAAAATTCCTGATGAATTTCCTATAAAACTGAGCTAAACCATGAAAGCTCCTTACCTCTGTTGTTGTGGTTGGTGTAGGCCAGTTTAGGATGGCTTCCACCTTGCTTGGATCCATCTTCAACGTTCCTTGGGATACTACAAAGCCTAGATACACAAGTTCTTGTTTGAAGAACTCACACTTCTCAAGGTTAATGGCCAACTGTTCTTCTTGCAGCCTTTTGAGTACCATCTCCACATGCTTCAAATGTTCTTCTGTTGTCTTACTGAAAATTAGTATGTCATCAAGATAGACTACTACAAAGATCCCTGTGAAATCCTTAAGCACTTCATTCATTAGTCTCATGAACATGCTAGGGGCATTTGAGAGGCCAAATGGCATCACTTTCCACTCATATAGGCCATCATTTGTCTTAAAAGTTGTCTTCCACTCATCACCTTCCTTAATTCTAATTTGATGGTAGCCACTCTTGAGGTCCAAATTGGTGTAATATTGTGCTCCTCCAAGGCAATCCATTAGATCTTCTATTCTAGGGATAGGGAATCTATATCTGATTGTAATCCTATTGATTGCTCTAGAATCAGTACAAAGTCTCCACTTACCTCCTTTCTTAGTTGCCAAAACCACTGGGACTGCACATGGGCTGATGCTCTTTTGAATCAGACCTTGACTCAACAATTCTTCCACTTGTCTAGCCACCTCTAGGTTCTGCTCAGGAGTGAGCTTGTATGTTGCTTTGTTAGGAAATAAGGCTCCAGGTATGAATTCAATTTGATGACTTATTGCTCTCTTTGGTGGTAGAGTTGTTGGTGTACCATCACTCACTATGCTCTTGTACTTATCAAGTAACCTTTGGACTGCTTCTGGTAAGACTGTCCTTTCAGCCTTTTCCTCCTCTTTAGGCTGCATCATGATCACATACCCTTCATTTCCTTGGTGTAGATCCTTAATGAACTCCTTGCCACTACTCAACATGATGTTAGGTGTCTTGGACTACCCTTCATCTTCCTCTAACAGTGACTGCAACTTGAAAATCCTTCCATCCTTTTTAAATGAAATGGTATTCTCCTTCCCATTATAAATAGCACTTATGTCATATTTCCATGGTCTGCCTAGTAGCAAATGGCATGCATCCATGGGTAATACATCACAAACTAGCTTGTCTTTATAGCCTCCAATGGAAAATTCCACTGTTACTTGCTCATTAACCAAAACACTCTGCCCTTTATTCAGCCATGTGACCCTGTAGAGGTTGGTATGAGGTACCTTCTACAATTTCAGCTTAGTTACTGCCTCCTCTAAGATTATATTATCTGTAGAACCAAAATCTACAATGACCTTGCATACTTTACCAAGTATTTTGCACCTTACTCTAAAAAGAGCTCTTCTTTGCTTAGGTTCCTCCTTGACTGGTTGTCTGATCAGCACTCTGTTAAACATCAGACTCTCTCCAATTTCAGATTCTATATGACTGATCTCAGTTGCCTTAGGACTCATGGCATCTTCTTGTGCATAGGCCACTCTCTTTTCATTGCTTGAAGAAGAAGCTTTCTTCGGGCATCTATAAGCAGGGTGACCTAGTTGGTTGCAACAGTAACACTTCATGGTGGCAAAGTAAGAGTTACTTTTGCTTGCTCCTCTTCCTCTATTTGAACCTCCTTGAGGTCCTCTTCCTCTATTAAATCCTCCTCTTGAATTTGTTTCACCTCCATGCTCAGTGAGTTTTGATTCTCCTTGGTTTCTTTGTTCACTACCTCTTCCTTGGTAACCACCACGCTGTCCTCTTTGATCTCTTTGATCTTTGCCTTTGCCTCTGCCTTTAGAAGACTGATCTTGCCTCCTCTTAGTCCTCTCTTCAATCTTGATAGCCAACTGATAACATTGATGTACTATCTTGGGACTTAGTAGGGCCATTTCCTCTTGGATATTCCATTTCAAACCATTGAGATACCTAGCCACTTTGAGGCTCTCATCCTCTATCACATTAGACCTCATACAAAGCTTTTGAAACTCCTCAGTGTAAGTGCTTACATCTTGGTCTTTCTACCTTATGCTTTGCCTCTTCTTGTGCAATTGGATCTCATAATCATCTGGCATGTAGGCTTCTTTCACTTTAGCAACCATTCCTTTCCAAATTGCTATGGGTTGTTTGCCTTCTTTCTCCCTTTCAGTCTGGATGAACTTCCACCATGTCAAGGCTGATCCTCTCAATCTTGACTTGGCAACCTTCACCTTCTGAGCTTCAGTCACTCCATCACACTCAAAGTGATTCTCCATGCCTTCTATCCAATCCATTACCGAATCAGGTTCCATCTTTCCACTGAACAGTGGGATGCCTTCAAGTGCTTTTCCACTCAAGGCTTTCAATGCCTTCAAGAAAGGCTCCTCCTTCAAAATAGGATCAGGTACAGGGGTCTTATCCTCCTCCGCTATCTTTTCTTCTTTTGGAATTCTTCCCTCAAACTATGCACTTCTTACTGTTGTCTCAAGTTGGGCTATTCTTTCCCTCAACTGCTTATTGTCTTCTTCCTGCTCTTCAACCATCTTTTCCAATTATGCATTGGTCACCATGATGGCATAATCACTTGACTCTATGTCTAACATGCAATATTTCTTTCCCAAATCTTTCACTCGCTCTAATACCAATCTGATAGGGAGGCTGCAGGAACTCAATCACACTGTTTTAGAAGCTGCAGGAAGCAACCACTGATTCCTGCGCTAGGCCTTGTCATAGACCTCCTTGGTGAAACTGTTGTTCCACCTTAACCTATAGGAAGTCTACCTTGTCTAATTTCCCCTGGTTCTCCTACCAACCTCACTATCTTGACAAATTTTGAACATCCAAACCAATCCCCGGTTCAATGCTTCATTCTCCTTTGGCCCTTAATCTGCCTAAAGACCAAATAAACTCAACCTTCTTCTAGGATCTTGCAGGGGCTAGAAAAGGTTACAAAGACTTCAAAATGGCTTGTCTAGGGTTCTTATACAACCACAAGTTTCTATCTTGCCATCGCTTTCACAAGATGCTCTCCTAGGGTTTGAAAGGCTAGTAGCCATTGAGCCTCTAAACAGTAGTAAATTGATTTTCCCTCCTAAACCCACTAAAGGAATTAGGTTATTGACTTAGGTAATGTGTTTCCCCTATCTACACCTTCAATATTTCAAGGGTTTTAGTCTTGCTCAGACCGTGTGCTGTCCAAACACCAAATTGGTCAAGCAGCTAGGGTTCTAAACTGCTCAGAAACAGTTTTAGGACTGGTGAAAAGTTATCCTCCTAAACGGATTGCTAGGCTCTCTTCCTTATCATCATACATGGCCAAGACCTTCCCCTAAATTCTCCAAAAATATTTTTTCAAAAATCTTTTCTCCCCTGCAAGTTATCAACGTTGTACTACAGCCTTTCCTAGTCGGGCTCTTCACTGGCTCGCCTAGGGCAAGGTGTTTCTTCCAGCTCCTGCAACCAAAAAAAACCTAACACCTACCATATTTACAGCTACCATATTTACAAGCATGGAGCCTAGGCACATTTCCCAAAAGGTTGTACAATTTGTACAATGGGAAGGCACCCTAGGACTCCATTTTTAAAAACAGCTTGCTATAGGACTGAAAATGACAGAAAACAAAGTATTTACAGATAAAAGAAGGAAAAAGGTATACAAAGATAGAAAGATGGAACTTCAAGCTTATACAATGTAAATACTACATACTACAAACAAGAATATAGCAGAGCTACGCCATTAAAGTTCAATTTTTAACACAAAAATGCAGAAAAACTGTCTTTGTATGTTTTTTTTCAATTTTCAAGGAAATGTCACTCAACATAAAAACGTCTAACCTCTTTCCAAAGTCGAGGAATTCCTTAAATAGGCTTCCAAAGCAATTTAGATGCTTGGGTCGGGCTTCAAAATGACCTAAAAACAACTTTTGTAAAACCCGCTGTGTTTTCAGACACCTTGCCAACACTAGACAACTTAACATAATAATGTTGTAAAATTATTTAATACTTGTCACCTTCTTTCCCAAAGTTCAAAAACACCCTAAGCACCTAAAATAATGGTCAACATGACCTTATGATAGCACCACAAAATTTAAGAACTCAAAAACAAAATAGTCCTTTCCCAGGTGCTCCTGCACCAATATCTTTCCCCAAGTTGATTCTTTATTGATAGCTTTCTTAATATTATATTAATTATTTCTCAGTGGTTGTGTTAGCTCCTCACGTCTTGGCTTGTCTCTTTCCACACCTATTTCCTGCATATAATTTGTCTCATCTGCAGATAGATAAAGACAAACTAAAGTAATACAATTTCTCCTTTAAGTGATGCGTCCCTCTTTTAATTAAATTTTCCATGTTGCTTTGTATTTAAACACCACCTGACTTGGCTTTTCTTTTCAGCTCTAACTTAGGAGTGTGACCTCCTTTCAAAATGAATATTATATTCAAATCAATTATTTCTAGCACTACAAATAGAAAAATATTGAATGATCTCCCAACAACTCTTCAAAATCAATTTATTCCAGCATAAGCCAAATTTGGCCAAAGGCCATTAAATTTGTAAATATTGAATCCTCCACAAACGATGTAGCAATACCTCAATTGCCACAATCAACTCGACTATGGAATTAATACAATAGCTACTGCACCTGTAGAATCCCCTCAATGAAGCACAAATTGGACCTCTAAATGAAGCCCACAATCAAGCAATAATTCAGTTTATATTTCATAGCCTCAAAATTGCATAACCAATGAAAGTTTTTGTTCCCAATGGCTGGAAATGGCAGAAACCTTAGCTAGCTCCTTCACCAAATGATAAAATCAAGCAAATATCAATTCTTGGATGATTAAAAGCTTGGCTAACCCTCTCTTTATACTTTTCTCCAAGTACATCTAGAAGCTTCTCAAATAATAATATAATATTTGCACTTTACAAATATTTAAAATAACTTTATAATATAAAGTGCAAATATAACATTATAACATAGCATTAAAATAATAATTAGAGGTTTTCTTCCCAATTCTTTCCTGTCAGTGTGCTCGTTTGAACCAGGTTTTGTAATCTTTATCTATATATATAATAAATTACAATGGCTTGCCACTTTTGCTTAAAAAAATAATAATTAAACATTATATCTTATTAAAACTCCTTATTTCTTTAATTCAACTAAATCGAGGAAAATGGAAACCATCAATTGACTAGCTATATGCCACAAAGGACCCCCTAACCACACTCATTAGCCTACGAGGGTCTAGAATAGGCTAAACCATCCACAAAAAACATCAGGAAAAAATGGGGACATTACAGTCCGCCCTCCCTGAAATTGCTTGTCCTCAAGCAATCTCGGCTGCAAAGAAACTCTTCCCCACTTGGATCCCAAGGAAAAAAATTTGTAATGTCCTTGATATCATGAAACAACTCCTGTAACATTAGCACTAGAATAACTAATTGATCCTGCCAAACCAACTCAATCTATGTAACGCCCACCCCGAAACCCTAGAGAATGTAACATATTTAAACGGAAGTGAACAAATTTTTTTCTTAAAGTGATATTAAACATATGAGTTACGCTACACTAGCACCCACACTCTCTAAGGATCGTGCCAATGCTTAAACAAAGTACAATTCTAACTAATACAATTAAGCATCACATGCATTTAATGCTCATAAATAAAGTACATACATCCATCATCATTAAATTACAACACATAAGATACCAAAGATGTGATATTGTTTCATACATCTTACATTCATTTCATTTTACAATACAATGCTCATTCACAAATGAGATAGTTTAAACACAAGATTTACAATTACAAATTACAAAGGCACTCCTCGATTACACTTTGAGGAGTGATACAATTTACAAGGTTATAACTGTTACAAAAGAGTACATGAAAGAATAAAAAATTCCACTGGTACACACAAGCTCTCCATCAAGAAATACTCGCCAACATGAACGAGAGAAATAGGAACCTGTCCCACGAACAAAGTTATCCAAGAATAGCAACACTGGTTAGAGAACCCAATAGAAGAAATAGCACGGTTTCCTCCCAACTGTGTGGTACCCGAAGTTCCACTTCCTCCATGCTAGGAGATAGTACAAGAGTTCCAAGGCAAAACCCACAACCCCTAGACACAGGAAAATACATTACTAAAACAACACAAGTACAAAACTGACAAGACGATTACATTGCTTCCAGATGACAAAGATCAAGTACATCATTTGTACACCACACACTAACTGTCAGACTGACTAACTGTTGTTGTAGGAAGAATGTCACACATAATTTGCTATGAGTTACCCTAGCTCAACCTTCCTAGTCTACCGGACCCCCATCCTAGGTTACCCTAGCTTGCCTCTACCGGTCGTCAGACCCTCATACAAACTATGTGTCTCGTCTCATCTCAAGCCTTAATAAGCACATGAACCATGAGGCATTCATTATCTTTATTAGTTTGAAAGTTCCCCATTAATTATTTTAAATTATCACTTGATTAAACCCTAGGTGAGTTACCCTGATGCCCCTTTGTGTGTCGGACCCACAAAGAGCCAGCCTCCTACAGACAACACAAATTTCAAATCCACAATACTATGGGTAACCAAGGTGCACAATGTTGATAACATTCATCAACTTTAAAACATAAGGTCACACAACCCTTTCGTAGTAACCGGGTATCCACACCATATCACATATCTCGTTTGTGGTAACTGGGTGTTCAAACTGACTATATCCACGTGCACTACCCAAGTAAACTCAAAAGCCAAACCAACACAAGATACAACCCCCACCACAAAGGAGACACCTCTAGAAGTCTTACATAAACAATAACTCAATTTTCCCCAACAATGAGAATGGGAGAAACATAACTTTAAAACAATTCCAAGCATAAGATAAAATCTAATATTAGGATATTCTAAATCCAAATAAGGCAATTACATATTGCATGCAAACGATCAAAATAATACATAATTCTATTTACATTTTCAATAAGAAACTAAAGCTAATTATTTTCCTTCAATTTTTCTCAATTTCATCTAATGATAAAATCAACTTAATTTAATTTCATTTACAAGCAATAAGAAAATTAGCACTAATAGTTTAACTCCAATTTCACAATAACACACACCATAATAAAAACAATTTCTTTATAAAATTCATTTCTCTTTTAAAATACAACATTCTATAAATAGTCTATTTCATGCATTTGCATACATCTATTATCAAAATATATTTAAATAAATATATATATTTAAAACATCCATTATATCAAAATAGCCAATTAAATAAATATATTTAAATATATATAATTAAATATGTATAATACATATAATTATATATATATATATAATTTAATTAATTAAAAATAATTTACCATATTCAAACAATACTAATCATAAAACTAGTATGTTGCGACTTTAATAACTTTTGTTTTCAGATCTAATTTTTTAATATAAATTTTTCTACAACTAGAGATCTGGGTTTTTTAATATAAATAGTAGAGATCTACTATTTTATCAGAGGATTTCATTTTCAATCCTACAAAGGTTTTCTAAATTATCTATTGTTTTCTTTTTGAATTTCCTACCATTTTAAATTCATTTCCCTATAGAGGATCTAAGATTTTCACAACCCTTCTACAAAGGTTTTAAAAAAAACTATAAACAAAACCTCTAAAAATTAAATAGGTCCTTCAATCTTTTAATTTCACAAAACTAAAACAACTTCTACAAAATTGTATAGGAAATCTTTTAAAACACTATTTAAATAAACAAATTGAATAAGGAACCTGAATCCTCAAGCTTGAATTGATGAAGAATGAAGCTGAGCCTTCGAATTTCAATTTCCAAGCTTTTCCCAAAGATCCCTTCTAAAGATGTACAAAAATAAATCCAGCCAAGAACTTCCCTGTAAACTTTTTGAATCTTTTTTTTTTAACAAAAGAACTTCACACAAGAACCCTGTAACCATTCCCATTAAAAAACAAATATTTTCTCTTCCAATTAATTCTCAATATTCTTTCTGTAAAATAATCCCAAATCAAATCCCTTCCTAAATTAACTACACTGGTCGCCTAAGATATCTTCTCAATCCAAGATATTTTCATTATGCATTTACAACTTATCTTGCATGTAATCAAAATTGAACCATTAGTTCTAACTTCAACATTCAATTCAAGATCATTTTTTTTAAAACTCTAAGTCAAAATTCAAAACATGAAGAAAACAATTCTTTTAAAATATCTTCTTTTCCTAAATTTAAATTTGTACAATTAAAATTAACAAATGCATTTAATTAAATATCCTATTTTTAGTATTTAAATCACAATTTAATTTCAAAATAAATTTAAATAATTTAAACTACGCACTTTATCAAAACAACTTTAATTTATTTATTTATTTAATCAACAAGCTTAATTTAATTAATTGATTTATCCACTTAATAAGATAAATTTAATCAAAAGAATTAAATTACCTTACCAGACGAATTAAATTAAATAACAACTTTAATCTAAAATACATAAATTAACATTAAAACATTTAAACATTAATTTTCACAAACAATCTCAAGATAATAAATTATCAAACAACCAAAGACGACATGACACAACAACCAACCAACCACGAACTAACAGCACATTGTGACTGGGTTTGTGGCTTGACAAGGCCACTCCTTTACTATCTCCCTATCAACATAACCGTTGGGAAAATGGACACGCTCAAACCTATGAAGTCAGGTGGAGATGATGTCTTGTACCTACAAACCTGCAAACAAGACAAATGTCGAACATGCATATAAACATAGTAGACACACCGTGAAGAGAAATTGTGGAATCACAAGGCACTCGCATGCGATTGATGTAATCCTATCCTCTTCACCAATACAATCACACAAGACTGACAAGAATAAAACATCGATAAATCATCATATGAATGTACATCAATATTAACTCAAATAGCAACTACGCTAATCCAAAAACATAGCATAAATCATAAGCAGCCACATAATGTATTATCACATCAAAGTATAACATCATCATTGCTCCAATGTTAGCGATCATACAATAATAACAAGCTATCGTCTAATAGCCCAAATAAATCATAAATACATAGTAGCAACTAGAGGGGCACTGCAATCTCACCATCATGTGTTGCAGGAGCATAAGCCTCAAAAGGAAGCAACTCAAAAGGCTGGGCATATTTGCTTCCAATCTCTACACAAGGCAAGCTATCATATAAATTGTCCATCACATGTGCCACTGAATTGTGCATCTGAGTTAAATCATGTTCATGGGGATCAAGTGTAAAACTATACACACTCCTTACCATGCACACCTCAAAAACTCCTCTGAGAGCCCTAGTTGCAATCCTAATGCACTGGAAGGATCACAAACGCTACAATCAATGCTCATCTCAAGACTAGAGTCAAGTGAGTGAGCAACATCTAACTCAAAGATTGGATTATCATATGACCATGTAGCATATGTCTCGAACAAGGGATTATAGATCATCTCATGCTCCTTCTCTTGAACCACCTCCTTCTCTCTCTTTCTATTTAACCCCTTACAAAAAAGAGATAGAATGTAAGCTCCCATCTATAATTCCCCTCAACATATATTTTAGATTGTTAATCTCAAATTTCATTTCCATTTTAGGCACGTTGAGGGAAAACTCTCCAATGTCCTAGAGTCATTTCATGCCCAATAGTATGTTCCCCTCACCCATGTTGACCACATAGAAATAAATCTACAACTCATAATCATTCAGCAGCAAGGTGAGATTATTTATCTGCCTAGTGCATGGGAGGGTATATCCATCAGCAACTCAGACTATGAATCCATCAAAATCCTCGGTTTGAAGTCTACATCTAGCCACAAAACCCTTATCGATAAAATTATGTGTTGCTTTGGTATCAAGCATAGCAACACAACATTGTCCATTGATTGTTCCTCTGGATGAATGTAGTCTCATCCTGTACATTAGCAAAGAATTCCAAAGGAGGAAAATTTCCATCAATAGATGCCTTCCCATCCTGATCATCTCCTAAAGCAGCTTATTGATCCACATTTTCAGAATCGGAGTCCTCATAATATACCCACATTATACAATCTTCCTTGCCCTTAGGCCTCAAAGGGAAGTCATGATCTTTTTTGTAAGGATCCTTGCACCAATAACACAATTTATTTTTCCTTAATTCCTATTGTGACTCCTCGTCCACTGTGATTGTTGATTTCTTTTTCTTATCAAATTGTTGAGGATTCTCATTGTTGGTTGAAGGAACATCCTTATGTGAACTCTTGCTTTTTGGGGCTGTGAACTCCATACTCCTAGCCTTCTTCATAGCCTCCTAAAGTGAAGGGGGATCAAAGGCTTTTATCCAATCAAGTGCTCATTAGTTCCAATAACCCCTGAATAAACAACATGACCAATCTCCTTTCTGATGTGTTTGAACCATTACTGATAGCTTTTGAAAATCACCTATGTAAGCCTCTAAGTTCCCAATCTACTTGAGTTAAGCCAAGTCTCTAAAGTATGATTTAGGATCTTTCTTATCAAAGTGCTCAACCAACCTATCCACAAAGTCCTGGTAAAAGGTGATACAATTATGCTGCAATGTAACCATCCTGCGGTACCACCAATCATGAGCTACTCCCTCCAAGTGTAAGGTGGCATACTTGATTGTATCATCCTTTGACATAGGACATAGGTTCAAGAAAGTGACCTAACTTGTGAACCAAAGCTTGTGTGTACCCTTACCACTTCCATCAAATGTAGGTAATGTGAATTTGTTGGTGGCTTGCTTCAATTCCCTATTTAGATTTCTTGGTCTCTGGTATTGCATCGGTCTGTAGTGTTCTCTTCTTTGACTTATAAATCTGTCAAAGCTTATGCGCTCCCTAACCTCTGGTGTCAACATTTCTCATTCATCACTTGCTTCCATAACATTATCAACAAACCTGATCTCACCTTCTTCTTCAACATTTTCCTCTCCCCCTTCATTTCTCAAGAAAGTAGGACATGCAGGCCTATCTGCAATACGAGAGTGTTACTATTGTGCCCTGGGTGTTCCAACCACACTCCTGTTATCAAGTACACGATTTTGTCTTCCTTGAGTGTTTATTTGTTGTAACTATGTCATAAGTGCTTATACAACAACTATGGCCTATTGCTGCCCTACTACTAATTGTCTTAAAATCTCATGGTCTTCTTGATCCTCATTACTTCCCCCATTTCTTCCTCCATTTTTGGGTGGACTACCATTTCCTCTGTCGCCCATTGTGACATGTTGTATATCTGCAATCTAATTTCTTTGTTGTACTACTCTTTAATGAGTATAATATATGAGTGGACCAACTTCTTGTGGCTGCATGAAAATATTTTAACCCTCTAGGATGGCATGATCAAAGCTTTGATACCATTGTAATGTCCCTGGCTAGATCTGACGTAAATTTTCAATTTCAGCCCTTGGACATTTAGTCAAATAGTTTGCGTGTAACTTCTTTATCTATTGTTTTGTGGTTTCTCTTTTGTGTTTGAATGCATATGATGACTGAATTTTCATACATTTGCACAGTAACAAGTAGGCATTTTCCTAAACACTTAGTAAGCAAACCTCATAACTCAAAGCAACTAAAAGCTAATACATCCAATCAAATAAGCATCTACAACAAACCATTATTTTTACAAATATTTGGCAAGCAACCCCTAAGCTCCTTAATATGACTGTATTGACTTGAATAAATCTAATACATCAATGATGGTCATCCTATCAGTTAGAGCAGCTATCAAACTCATAAGACTGTGATGATGAAACTATCACTGCTATAAAGACAAAATATTATAATGCAAGCCTAATGTATTAGAAGTATAATTACAATTTTGTGATGATACTACTACTCATAATCCAAGCGATTAATGAAAATATAGCTACAACTGAGAATATAGTAATGTACGCAAAACCTAGAGATGCACATAGCTAGAGATAGAGTGTTTGGTACCTCACAAAAAGAACAATTACATTAGATAAAAGCTCCAACAACAATCTCGTCCCTAAGAATGACTACTTCTCTCCAAACGTAGTTTACAGAATCTTGTCACATCCGATATATCTGAATATTCCACGATTTCACTCAAGCATCTCTCGTCAAGAAACTTTGACCTCCTTTACAAATAATTACTTAATGTCACCTCTTTCCATCTTTCCCCTTTGTCATCTTCTTCAGATCCAATATTCAATTACCGCCAAATTCAAGAAAGCGGAAAAAACAAATATTTAATTTAGTCGCCCCTCTTACTTTGAACACAATTTTTCTTCAATTGACATCGAACTCTAGAAAGACCCGATAATATATTTTCCCAATTCAATTATTTATTGATATCTTTCTGAATATTATATTAATTATTTCCTAGTGGATGCGTCAACTCCTCATGTCTTAGCTTGTCTCTTTCCACACCTATTTCCTGCAACTATTTGTCCCTTATATAATTTGTCTCATCTACAAATAGATAAAGACAAACTGAAGTAATACGATTTCTCCTTTAAGTAATGCATCCCTCTTTTAATTCAATTTTCCTTATTACTTTGTCTTTAAACGCCACTTGACTTGGCTTTTCCTATCAGCTCTGACTTAGGAGTGCAACTTCCTTTCAAAATGAATATTATATTCAAATCAATTATTTCCAGCACTACAAATAGCAGAATATCGATTGATCTCCCAACAACTCTTCAAAATTGATTTATTCCAGCATATCCCAAATTTGGCCAAAGGCCATTAAACTTGTAAATATTCAATCCTCCACAATGTAGAAATACCTCAACCACCACAATCAACTTAGCTAGGGTAGTAATACAATAGCTACTGTGCATTTGAAGAATCCCCTTAATGAAGCACATATTGGACCTTCGAATGAAGCCCACAATCAATCAATAATTCAGCTGATATTTCACAACCTCAAAATTGCATAACCAATGAGAGTTTTTGTTCCCAATGGCAAGAAATGATAGAAACCCTAGTTGGCTTCCTCACCAAACAATAACATCAAGCAAATTTCAATTCCTAGATGATTAGAAGCTTGGCTAACCCTCTCTTTATGCTTTTCTCCAAGTACATCTAGAAGCTTCTCAAATAATAATATAATATTTTCACTTTACAAATATTTAAAATATGACTTTATAATATAAAGTGCAAATATAACATTATAACATAACATTAAAATTATTATTATTATTGAAGTTACCTTCAATAATAATTAAACATTATATCCTATTAAAACTCCTTATTTCTCCAATTCAATTGAATCTAGGAAAATAGAAACCATCAATTGACTAGCTATCTACCGCAAAGGACCCCCTAACCACACACATTAGCCTACGAGGGTCTAGAATAGGCTAAACCATCCACAAACAACATCAGGAAAAAATGGGGACATTACATCAAGTTGCATGTCAATAATCAAATTGTGTGTCAATTATACATTTAACCATCATTATGCATGAAAATTTTGAAATAACAAAAGACCTTCATATAATCATTTTGTATGAAAAGAAAAGGGTTATTTGTTTTCATGATCATTGGATATATGCATGATATATTGTATTCATGAGGAAGGTAGTTTCCTTCTATATGTGATTTGGCTTTACCTTTCAAGACAGGTGTTGAATATGGACTAACAGAGGGGAGTATATTTTCTTTTCTAGATCTACCTATCGTTTATGGTTTAATTGCTTTGGCCAAAGTCATGTGTACCATTAAAATGTATGGATGTTATTTTTATTCTCTTCTATACCCTGATAGTAGGGAATAGCATGTTCATATGTGAAATGCATGTAGATACATTTGGTTGCACTAGATTCCATCTTGCCAGTCATTTTTTAGGTTGCTAGGCTTCTTGTGCAAGGTTGAGTATTCTTCATGTTAGGAAGAATTATGGGGAAGTGTATGCTTCATGGTTGGGCGAAAAAGTGTATGAATCATGTTCTCATCTCTTGGTTTGTGAATGACCATTGTGGTTAGTAGCATCCAAAGACTCTAGTGATTATGTTTCTTTTATATCTTTACTTGTATTCTATAATACTTGACTAGATAGTACTCCATATGATGATGTACCTTATTTTTTGTACGTAATATTCTAGATTAGTCACTTTTGCATGTGAGATGTAATATGTTATTTTTATATGTTGAATATTTTTATTTAATTTCTATATTTATGTGAAAATGAGTTACTAAATCTATCTTTGTGAGATAGTTTAGGGTTTTGAACCTTACAAGATGAATGATGAAGTTTATGTTGAGAATAATTTTCATTTAATTGAATTCAATTGAGAATTATTGAAATATCCTACAAGTGCACTTCTCAATAGAGAGTGTGATGGAACAGATTGAGTATAATTCTACAACTAGTTCTCATTATATCAAGATGGATTTTAAGTCATAGGAGGATGGACAAGATCATGGAAAATCCTTAGAGAATGATATTGAGACACTATTCAAAGGTGACAACTTAACTTAGTTTGAGTGTAATTATGCAAAGCATGATGAAGAAAAACGTGATGAGAATTAGGTATGTTGGTGGCAGCAATAGAGATCATTTCATCTATTATGCATTATTGGTCTACAAATGGCCTTGCTAGCCCAAGTGGATGGTAGAATCATTGACTTGTTGACCATGGAAGTGTAAGAATTGGAAGATCCAATGGTGGTTTAGAGATGGAAAGGGATCATGACAAAAATATTTGAAGGAAAAACTACTAGAAGCTTGTTTGAAATGTCAACCCTCACATGTTGGCAATGAAAAAATTTAAGATGAATTTTACAAATTCATTTTTAAAAGATGGGGATGATGATGTATAATGTATAAACTCGTTTTATGGTTCCCACTTCTTGTTATAAGTGTTTAAATGTTTTAGGAATTTTTTGTGGTGTATTTCATATATGGTAATTGGGGCTATTGTAGTGTAACAAGTGGTTTTGCTTATTAGGAAGTAGTGGATTGTTGGAAAGGATTTTTTTGGGTTTGGTTTGAGAAAAAGACATTTGAAGAGCATGTATGTGGTTGAAAATTAAAAAAAAAATAGTAGTTTTCTTGGTTTTATCCTAAAATTGGTTGAGAAGTTTGAATATTATGCAAGTAGAGCCTTAAACCATTGTTCTCAAACTCACAACACATACATGCAACTCATAAAATGCAAGAAATTAACTTAGATCTATTGTAAATGTCTCATAATCCTCATTACAAATCTCCTAAATTGTTACAACTTCAAGGCATAACTAAAATTACATTAATTTATAGACATATGGTCTGATGGATTCCATTAAAAATCTAAAACTAAACTGATTGAAAACATCAAGAAACAATCACAAAATGATTTCCTTCATCCAAACTTCTTTACCAAGATTTTTTTCTTGCATGTTGCATACTTTTAGTGGACCCCTTTTACTGTAAATTAGACCTCTAAAATCCCATCCATGTGTTGTTGCAACTTCATCTTCAGACCTGAAAAAGCATGGTATCTTAGTATTTTCTCCAAGGGCTACACCCCCAAGCTTTCCTCGCCAATTTTTGGCATCAAGACCCCCTTGAAAATTGATAAGTTTGTATCTTTTAACAAAAAAATCTATCACCATTTCCTATAACTCCCCAATTGCCACGTCCAACTTGGAAATCAATTAAATTTCATAAAATTAAAAATGTGCAACTCTCCAATGCATGTTTACACCATTTCCAGAGTGACAAGTCTCCACTAGCCGACACATTAATTCATTGCCTTCATAATTTGGAGCCCAAATTCAAAATTTACCCAGCATGCACATCATGGGAATCCCATTCCTTCCTATGGAAAATAATATAAATTTAACAATATGAAACATTCCATAACCCCTAAGAAATCCCATGCCCAAGTTTGAATTTTTCCAATTTGGCATTTAAATTGTATTTCCAACTCAAACTCCAATTACTCCAAGCAACAAAAATTAGTCCAATTATTCAAATTCTAGTTTTTGGACAAGAAAATCAAAATATGACATAAAACATTATTCTAATCCATGCCACATCAAAATTTAATTAATTTTGGTTGATGCGGGAATTCATGTGCACCTGGATGCTCCTACATCAAACAACCCAGGTAAGAGAAATATTTCATGAGTGGGAACTCATGAACATTTGAAGATATTGTGTTTGTTCTTCATCCATTTTTCTTCCTTATCCTCTTTCTTTTTCTTCCAACATATTGTTGGAACTGGCTTCACTCTCCTACAACAACTCTATTCACCATTCTTCTTTCCTCTCATGGTTTTGTATCCACCATGAACCATCCTCCTCCTCCTATGACTATCTCCTTTCCTAACCTCTTTCATGAGATCCAACCCACCAAAATCTGACTAGCTCCACTAATTTCCCTAATCATACACATCAACACCTAAACATACACACAAAAATCTACCCCTACAGCTTCATGGAAATCAACATTTTCCATTTTGTTCTTCTCCATACTTCTCAACCTTCAACATTACAAATGAAAGAAAAGCATTATTATCACAAAATGCAAACAAGTTTACCTCCTCTTTCTTTGTTGCAATGTTTCTAGTGTCTTCTTCATCTGCAACCTTTATCGCATCCTTCACTTTGAGGTTTTCATCTACCCCATATTTTCTTACAATAATCTTCATGTCTTCAATTATTGTCCCAACTGTAGCATCTTCAACAACTTCTTCACACAAACATGTTGCATACAAATCTGCCTCTTCACATATTCTAGAAAAATCAGAAGTTTCCTCTCCATTTAATAACTTTTCTATCCCTCTTATCTCCTCTCAATAGGATATCTTCTTTATCTTCATCAATTTCCTCATCAAATATGGGACCATCAAAGATCCCCACTTTCACACCTCCATCTGTAAACAAATCAAACTCAAAATTATCAAATTGTACATCATTTCTTTTTGTTATCCCAACTTCTTTTCCTTTATATTCCACTACACCTTTTAGCTCTTCATGGCTCTTGACTAGCTCTCCATGCTATAGTAGCTCCAATCTTTCCAACCTTGCATTTATATCCACGATAATCTAGGTGATCCTCCTCTATTGATACTTGCTCCAACCTTTCCATATCATGGGCTCTTCCTCAAGCATTACTCACCTCTTTCACTACCACAATACATCACACACTCTGTAAAAAAACACTTTCTCACAACACACTACCCTCTACCCAACAAAGAATTTGGAAGATGCTTCCTCTACCCACCCTCTCTCAGTGGAGGAACTCTACACCTTCTACCCAACTTTATCTCTTTTGGAGGATAGAAGTCGCAGGATCTCTTTCATACCTGCAACCAAGAAATTCTCTCACAACTCTCTTTCGCAGCTTCACCACTTCACTCTTCACCCATAGGTATTAGTGCATAGAATGCAATATCAAGATCTTTTGGCTATGATACCATTTCATGCAAGTAGAGCCTCAATCCCTCATTCTCAAACTCACAACACATGCATGCAACTCAAAAAATGCAAGAAATTAACTCAGATTTATTAGAAATGTCTCATAATCCTCATTCAAAATCTCCTAAATTGTTACAACTTCAAGGCATAACTAAAAATACATTTGTTTATAATCATATGGGCTAATGGATTCCATTACAAATTTAAAACTAAATTGATTGAAACAATAAGAAACAATCACAAAATGATTTCCTTCATCCAAACTTCTTTACCAAGATTTTGCTCCTACATGTTTCATAATTTCAGTGGACCCCTTGTGCTGCAAATTAAACCTTCGAAACCCCATCCATGTGTTGTTGTAACTTCATCTTCATACTTGAAAAAACATGGTATCTTGGAAGTTCTCCAAGGGCTACGTCCCCATGCTTTTCTCTCCAATTTTTGGCATCAAGACCCCCTTAAAAATTGTCAAGTTTGTATCTTTTAACAAATAATCCACCACTACTTCCTGTAACTCCCCAATTGCCACAACCAACTTGGAAATCGATTAAATTTTGTAAAATTACAAATGTATAACTCTCCTATTCATGTTTACACCATTTCCAAAGTGACAAGTCTACACTAGCCAACACATTAATTCATCATCTTCCTAATTTGGAGCCCAAATTCAAAATTTACCTAGCATGCATATCATGGGTGTCCCATTCCTTCCTGTGGAAAATAATGAAAATCTAATAATATGAAACTAAAATGGCGGGAAAAGGGGGAAAACCCTAGTCCTCAATACAAAAAACCTAAGATTTAAGGGTCCTCAAGTCCCAAAAATTCATTAGAATGCAAACCAACAAGGCTAAGAGATTGACTTTTAACCTCAATGGTGATTCAATCAGACCTGGGTTGATAGATTATTTAAGGATGGAGAATTATTAGGAATGATTTGAAATGATGAAACTAAATGAACTTTATGACCTAATATATAAATTGCAAGTTCTCGAAGATAAATAGACTGTAATAACACTTTGTAGATAGATTTGGGAGATATCTGAGAGCATGTACCTATCACCAAAAGTTGATCTTGATGTGTGCAGAGGGACTGGTTCACCCTTGGGTGAATGGGTCCTTGATAAGGCTTTTGAAAAAGAAAAAAAATCAGTCCTCTAGTACCAGATTTGAGATGTTGATTTCCACTTTCAAATTTGTTGGAATTATGGAAATAAATTCTACAACTTAGTTTCTATATCTTGGCAAGGATGATGACAACAAATGTAACAATACAAAATTTCTCTTCAAGATCTCTTCAATCCTTCTTTAACATGTAACCTGCACATACACAAAGAGGGAAAAATGTTTGTTTTGTGCCATATAGGGGTTTTCCTCAATCAAACACCATGAATAGTGTTCCTACTTTCACAATGGCAATGTCAATGATAAAATTGGAAATAGAAATGAAGGAAATGATGAATGAACACTTGTTGTAACTCACCATCCTTCAATGGCTTCCTTGAAGGAGTGAAGTCATACACATATCTTCAAAGGATTTGGATCTTGCTTGCTTGATTTGCTTGGATACTTGAATGCTTGAATGTGTGAAGACCTACAATGCTTGTTATCCTTCACAAGACAACATGAACACACATATACATGATGTTAAGATCTTGATTTCTGCTAAAAATGACTAATAATGCTACTCTTGAATGCTCTAGACAATAATATTTTGTCTTGAATTTCTTTCATAAAGTCACTTAGATTGCTTAGATTTCAAATGGTAAAATAACTAGGTATTTATAGGTGTTTATCTAATTTCCTAAAAATTAGATTCCAAAAGCCGACACTTACAATTTCAATTTTGATCATTAAAAGGCCCCCAAAAACATATTTTAAATTGGCTCCTAGTATATAAAGGGGACCCATTCGCCCATGGGAGAATGGGTCCTAGCCTATATTTCTAGGACACACGTAATCCATGGTAATTTAAATATTAAATGCATTTATTTGATGTTGTTTCTCCTTTTGAAAAAAGGTAAAAATAAGGCATTAGAATACATAATTTGACAAATTAGAAGCTCAATTAAGTCCAATAAATTAAGGGACCCATAGTGTGAAATTGTAAATGTTTACAATTTCCTACACTACATTTAGTCCCCACTTTAGTGAGGGTATGAGCTTGCACTCAGACTTGCACTAAAGTAAAAAAATATGTCAAGGGAGGTCCAATTGTACAATTGTTGGAAAGATAAGATGAAAAGGGATCAAGGAGAGTGATCAAGCCCCCAAGATCTATGATCTCATGGAAAATCAACAAAAGAACACACACATGTGTGTTGCAACAAAACAAGGTACACCAACATTCAATTTCAAAGCTAATGTTAAAAAAGGAAAATGATGGACTAGCAAACCTATGTTGTATGTCCATGAAATATGCCAACACTACACTAGGTTCAACACTCGTGAAAAAAGTGAAGAAAAAATTCCAAATTCACCTCAAGGGGTGTAAGAAAAACTCACCTCAGCGGGTGCAAACAAAATTCACCTCAGGGGTGAAAACACAATTCACCAAATTCACCTTAGGGGGTGCAAACAAAATTCACCTCAGGGGGTACAAACAAAATTCACCTTAGGGGGTGAAAAAAAAATTCACCTCAAGGGATGCAAACAAAAGGTAACAACAATCAAAGGGGCATTATTTAATTCATGAAAGATCATACCTTAGGGAATATCAAACTTGATATCACTACCAAGAGAGGACTAGTCAAGGAATAAAAGATTCATGCCTTAGGGAATGCAAGCCATAACATTACCACCAAGAGGAATATCATATTCCAAGAAAATATCATACTCTTATGGGACATCAAGCCTAATAACACCAAAAAGAAGACACATCACATGGATTGAGAATACCACACTTTGATTAGTATAGTCACACTTCTTAGGAGATGTGTATCATCATCACTAAGAAGGGAACATGAAAAAATAAATGGGGGAATATATTCCCCTCCTTAAAATGTTAGTGTACTCATTACACTAACGTTTTAAGGAGATAGATAGGGGTCTCAATCACAAATACACCTAGGAAAAGGCTACCTAACCCTCTCCCCCCAAGTGTATGGACAAAAGGTGAGCCAAATGGGTGATGATATGGAACTCCTTGCAACATAAAAGATAATTATACATAAATTTCAATACATGTGGTAGTGAGCATGTTATAATTCTACAACTATCACATGGCAAGGAGTAAAGTAAATAATTGTTAGTCTATTATATAGTCAAAATCTCGTAATATTTTCTTTAAATCACGACAATCATTTGTATGGTGTTCAAATATTAGATATGATATGCATAATAAGGTACATGTCTATCTCTTTGCTTTTTGGTTTCTTGTTCAAGCATAGGTGGTAATTTAATTAAACCTGTGTGTAAAAGTGTACAAAAATCATGCTCGGTTTTGGATTGATCTAATAGGTGATGTATATTTTCAAGAGGGTCATGAACTTTAGGTTTTTTAAGTTTGGAATACTTATGTTTCTTACTTGAGTGGAAAACGGTTTGGTGTGGACATGGAATATCTAAGGTGACCTTATCATCTTCATCTAAGCACTTGCTTGCTTACTATCTTTTGTATCAATGATTTCATCCTCTTTCCCAACAATATTCTCCCAGGTAGGAGAGGTGGAGTGAGGGAGACAAATAATATTCTCATGATGCTCAATGATTGGATCTTCTAACACCAAGGGTATCTTTGCCATGGGGAAGAGAGGTATGATTGTCATGATTATCCTCTTGTATCAAATCATCCTCACAAATGGGAGAGATATTGGGAGATGAAAGAAGACTAGGCAAGGTGATATTAAGAAATGTGTCAATGATTTCATCTTCTTGTGCCATAATATATTTCCAAGCGGTTTTAGAAGTACAAACAAGATTGTCATGACACTTGATGATTGGGTCTTCTAACACCAAGGTACCTTCTTCACAAGGAGGAGAGGTATTTGGAGAAGAACAATTATGATTGTCATGATTATCCATGATTGCATTCTTTTGTACTATAACATTCTCACAAGTGGAAGATCTATTAGGAGGGTAATTAGCATGCTTGTCAATGGTTTCATTTATTTTCCTCCAGTTATGCTCATAAATAAATAGATTACAACCATATAAGCTATGTGATACCTTGTGAAAACCATATGCTTGAAAAGGAAACATGCTTCTAAAAATGTATTCTAAAAATGCAAGTATGTAAGAATGTAAAAGATGTTTGAATAAATTTTGATGCAATCTTTAGATCTAAAATATGATAATTGACTAATTTAAAATGAAGAGGCCTAAAAATTATGACTTTTCAATGCAAATTTTGATTCTAAACCATGCACTTTCTTTTTCCCTTGTGAACTAAATGTAAGATGATTTAGAATATGCAATTTTTGAAATAGAAACAAAGATCTGCAAGTACAAGGAATTTGAGCAAACAAAGAGATAAATGTGTGCAAAATTTCGTAGAAGTACTTGTACAAGGATAGGGTCACCCAAGGGCGAATGAGTCTTTGTACAAGGTTTTGAAAAATTAAAATATGAGTGTATGAGTTAATATTTATGACTACTGTTTATAGTTGCAAAGTGATTTTATAGTGACTTTTTTTAAAGAATTTTCTGATGAAATGCAAGTGCAAACGTATGACAATGTGTAAACAAAAGTGACAATTTTGAGTGAAATTTTGAATGAAATTCTAATCTAAATGATTGAAACACAAACTAATGAAAACTATGATGCAAAATTTATACAATTTTATTTTTTTTATGAGTTTCAATGATGTAAACATGCAATATGTAGCCCTAATGAAGAATGCAAAACACAATGATGAAAAAATGCAAGATGTAACCCTAAATGAAGAATGAAAAACACAATGATGCAAAACCTAGATCTATGATTTGAAATACTTCCAAATCAAAAATCTATGATGTTAAATGTTAGGTTCACCAAAATGATATGGTGGGAAAATGGGGGAAATCCTAGGTTCTCAATACAAAGAACCTAAGTTTTAAGGTTCCTCTTCCCAAAATTTCATTAGAATGCAAACCAACAAGGCCAAGATATTGACTTCAACCTCTATGGTGAGTCAATCAGACCTAGGTTGTTATATTATTTAAGGAAAAAGAATGAATAGGAATGGTTTGAAATGACGAAACTAAATGAAATATGACCTAATATATAAATTGAAATTCCCAAAGATATGCAGACTATAACAACACTTTGGAAGAAGATTCAAAAGATATCTAAGAGCATGTACCTGTCACCAAAAGTTGATCTTGATGTGTGCAAAGGAACCAATTTTTCCCTTAACAAATGGTTCCTTGCTAGGGCTTCTGAAAATACTTTTTATAGTCCTCTAGTGCTAGATCTGAGATGCTGATTTCCACTTACAAATTTGTTGAAATGATGGAAACAAATTTTGCAACTTAGTTTCTATGTCTTGGCAAGAATGATGGCAAAAAATGCAACAATGCAAAATTTCTCTTCAAGATATCTTCAATCCTTCTTCAACCTATAACTTACACATACACAAAGAGGGTAAAATGTTTGTTTTGTGTCATATAGGGATTTGCCTCAATCAAACCCCATGAATAGTGTTCCCACTTTCATAACGACAATGTCAATGATAAAACCTTGAATGGAAAGGAAGTAAATGATGAATGAACACTTGTTGCAACTCACCACCCTTCATTGGCTTATTTGAAGGACTAAAGTCATACACATCTCTTCAAACAAATTAGTCTTGCTTGCTTGATTTTATTGGATGCTTGAATGCTTAAATGCATGAATACCTACAATGCTTGTTAGCCTTCACAAGACAACATGAACACACATAAACTTAGACATGATGTTAGGATCTTGATTGCTACTACAAATGACTAATAATGTTGCTCTTGAATGCTCTTGCCAATAATATTTTCTCTTGAATTTATCTCATAAAGTCACTTAGATTGCTTAGATTTCAAATGGTAAAATACCTAGGTATTTATAGGTGTTTATCTAATTTCCCAAAAATTAGATTCCAAAAGCCAACACTTACAATTTGAATCTTGATCATTAAAAGGCCACCAAAAACATATTTTAAATTGGGTCCTAGCATATAAAGGGAACCCATCCGCCCATGGGTGAATAGGTCATGGCCTATATTTTCTAGACACACATAATCCATGACAATTTAAATATTAAATGCATTTATTTGATGTTGGTTCTCCTTTTAGAAAATGGTAAAAATAATTTGGCAAATTAAAATTTTAATTAAGTCCAATAAATTAAGGGATCCAAACATATATAGTGTGAAATTGTAAAGGTATATAATTTCCTAAACTACAACAAAATTCCATAACCCCCAAGAAATCCCATGCCCAAGTTTGAATTTTGCCAATTTGACATTTAAATTGCATTTTCCAACTCAAACTCGAATAACTCCAAGCAACAAAAATCAGTTCAATTATTCAAATTTTGATTTCTGGACAAGAAAATCAAAATATGACATAAAATATTATTCTAATCCATGCCACATCAAAATTTAATTATGTGTGCTTTATGGGATAATAACATAGGGTCCTTTGAGGAGTTGTTCTTGACCTTGAGTAGATCATTGGAGCATTTTTTCATTTGAATTATTATTTTGCATGATCCATATTATAACTAATCATGTTGCAAGTACAATAATGGAAATACAATGAATTTGTGATTGGAAATTGGTTTTACAAGCATCTTTGTGATGATACAAAACAACATCATGAGGTTTATGGAGTTAGCTATTCAATCTATGTTTGCAAGACCTCACCTAGACATATAAGAATTGGTCATTTACACACCTAGGCACAACTTTCAACAAAAAGATGTATAACTCACAAGGTACAAAAAGTACCACAAAACTAAGAAGATAGGCATTCCACATTGACCTTAGAGAGAAATTTTGCTTTAGACAACTGTGAATTACTCAAGATAATCATTTGAAAATTCAATTGTAATTTCTATGTACTTGTTATGCCTTGCATAACCACCCCATTTTATTCTGGAACAAAACGGGTCCCCTTTTCTTGTTGGTTTCTTTGCCTTTGGTTAGTGGCTTTGCCCTTGGGGGTTTTTTCTGCTTTCCTCTTGTGTTTGTCTTCTTGTCCTGTTAAATTTTGGTTCTATCTCAGCTTGAGTTATTTTTCTTCTTGCTAAGATTTCAGTGACATTATCATAGACAATAGTGTATCTTATGATAATATATCTTATGTGCTTCTGAGGACTAATGGGGACTCTATTTTGCAGGATTAAATCACATGCATGATGATATTTTCCAAGGGAGCTCAGTTGGAATGTATTCCTCAATCCAGTTGGTCATAATTTTTTCCTCTAAGAAGAAAGTCGGCAAGACCTTGCAGACGTCTTGCCGACTACCAGTGCATTTTGTTAATAGGCATATGTGTTGCATATCAGCAAGATCTCAGGGATGTCACAGCAATCAGAATTCACATGCAGATACCTATCGGCAAGACATCAATCATCGTCTTGGTGATTAAGAGTTTCCCATCAGCATGAAAGTCTCCTTTGGAGAAAGGTCTTGGCGAGATCTTTGTGTCTCACCAACCGGCTACAGAGGGATGCGCATATCGGCAGGAGATTTTTCCTTCGGAGTAAAGTCTCGGTGAATTCTTCATGTCTCACCGACTAGTGTGGAATGAGCAAACACTTCAGAAAAAGTCTTCTTCGGTGTGTGGTCTTGCCGAGCACTTTGTGCCAAAGGATGATGCCTTCGACATAATGTCTAGCCGAATGAAGGAAGTCACACCAAAGAAGGTTGTCATCGAGGAGAATGGAATAGGTTCGGTAAGATGTCTTACCGACATGAGGTAGTCTTGTCGACATGTTTCTCCCTTCGATGTAATGTTTGAAGCTCGCTAGAAGGTCTCGCCGACATGAGGTAATATCAGCATAAGTCTTGCCAATCCATCAGAGTCTCAACGGAATGAAGCAGCATCGGCAAAATAGGGTGTCTTCGACGAAGGGTCACGGCAACTAAGTGGTGTCTCGCCAAAGGGGTGAGGTTTCACCAACACAAAAAGGTCACACTGACAACAATGGATTTCCCAATGAAAGAGACATCAGTATAGCCGAGGATAGCTCGCCGTAACCTCTGGCTGACAGTGAAGAGTCTTGCCAAAACAAAGTGAGCCTGGCGAGAATAAGAATTTGATGAAAGGTCTCAGCGACCTAGGGATCTCTCGGCGACATGACATGAGTTTTGGGTAAGATCTCCCCGAAACGAAGAGGTCTCCCCGACATAAGGAAATGAGCTCGCCAATGGATCTTGAGCCTCGCCCTAACATCCCACCAATTTGAAGAAGTCTCCCTGAAGTAGAAGAAGCTTGAGCTCAGAGGGAAAGATTTTGCTTTTGCCATGAGGTCCTACCGACTCGATAGGGTCTTGCCGATATAGAATGTGCTCACCGAGAGAAGAGGGGCTTCTCCATGAGGTCATGCCGACTAGCGATTGTCTTTCCAATGGGTTTTTGTGAGCTCAATATGACTTCTACAGCTCACCGAAAGGTCTCATCGACTGTCTTACATTACGCCGATAGCTGCTAGAAGAGATATAATCGCATCGGGGAGACACAATTAGTGTCTCACTGACATGCAATTCAAGGTGGACCACTTTTGACTGCACAGGAATTTGGCGTGGCATATATCTAACCAATCAGGAAGAGCTAAGAGAGCGGACCGACGATAGTTTGATCAATTGACTGCCACCTTGAAGAAGGTCGATAGGATGCAAACGACATGAACTCATTCTGAGATCGAAGGGCAATGGATCGGCTCAGGTGATGCAAAGATCTCAAGGGAGGTCCAATGATGCTTCCAGAAGATGGTCAACGAGCAAAGAAGTATAGAACATGAAGGAGGCCAAAAGAACGAAGAAACTATGACTCATAGGGACAACTGTAGCGACCCCTGGTAGAGATAGATCAGTATTAATGACAATACTTTAGAGCATTCAAGGAAAATTTTACAGGAAGAATTCGAGTATGGACACGGAGATAGAAGGGTTAATGTTATAGCTACAAAAGATCTAAAGGCTTCTGTTGGGGACAAAAATCTTTCACCAACATGGACAACAGGGATTCACATTGAATGTACAATCAACTTTATCAAAAAGATCTAAGAGCCGACCCTCCTGCAGACAATAGATATTTTGTAAACCCTAAATACAGAGGACGGCGCATTATTTTTGGTACATTTTGTATATATGGCATTCTTGCCTCTTTTTAAAGGGGGTTAGAAAAACAAAAAGTAAAAATACCTGGTAGAATTAGAAAGTGGTAGATAGAGAACTTCTAGTTGGTAGTTAGTAGAAGTAGGAGCAGAACTTGTAGAGTAGAACTGGTAGTTAGGAGTTAGATTCAGTAGAAAACTAATGTATCTTTCAGTTTTCTTAGTGTAAATGGAAACAATTTGGAGCCACAAATTTTCTGTACACTGGTGATTGTGCCAGCTTTGTAAATGTTGCTTATCTATTTCACTGACAGTAGAAGCAACCAGGTCTTAATCTACTTCATGTTGTGTTCCAGAATGGTGTTTGTCTTGAATTAATCATCTGATTTAAGAAGCTCTCAAGGAATGAAGTTTGATTTTATGTTTTGTTTAAATGGTAACTTGCAATCTGCTATTGAAATCAACACTGTGAATGAATGAAACTATGTGTTAGTCACAAGTTAATTTTGTTTTGCAGTTTTAGTTAGGAATTCCTTGGAAGGTGACAGATCTGGTTAATTCGGATGAAGTATCATTCTTTTCTATCTCAAAGCTCTGATCCATCTTTTTCTATTTATTTAAAACCCTGATTAGAGTAGGTTTAAGTTTATGTTTGATCCCAGAACAATCCAAAAGCTCCACACCAGTAGGCCCCTTGAACATTACTATTACATTGACCACTGAGTGACATCATCACAGTTGAGAACCAACTATAAAGACCTTGGGAGCTAAGACATCTATGTGTTGTCTTTCTCTTTTAGGAGAAACAAAATAGCAATATTTTGTTTGCATGTTGTTGTGCCATTTGGACCAACAATAGGAACTGGTGCTAGAAGGAGGGGGTCTTGAGCAATTTTGGATTGTTGTGAGTTGTGGTGGGCCAGGTCTTGGAAAACCCAGCTCTGATGGGAAGCCCATTATGTATTCCTGGGATTCTCAATGAAATTCCTTATCATATGCATGATAGGATTCCATTATTTTTTGCTAATAGTGGACAAATTGCTAAAGATCATGTTAGGATTTAAAAAGATTTGATGACTCTTCACCGGATTCTTCATGAAGATACAGCCTGTCAACTTTTTGTCAAAACACTTCAAGGTTCAACAAGGCAATGGTATGTTAACCTTCCACCAAATTGTATTTGTTCATGGATGGAGTTAGAAATTTTGTTTATGGATCAATTTGACCCTTATGCACGAACACAAGACCCATCATTTGAATTTGCAACCACAAGGAGGAAACCATCAAAACTCATTTATCAATTTAACAATAGATTTTTGTTTATGTATCAAAGGGTTCAATCTTTAGATTTGGTTGTGGATGGTCATATACTAATAGAACATTACTATTGGGGTTTAAACCCCTCATTTTCAACCAAATTCAGATGTAGTGGTGAAGCTACATCCTTGCATGATGCATTGAAAAAACCTCTCTTATTGGCACAGTTCGGAGGTGACACTAGGAATTCAGATGGCCAAACTTAGGGTTATAATCCTCTTGTGCTTGCAAACTGCCATCATTTGCAGCCTTGTACCACTTCACCCACCATCCCTACCCAGGTGCAATCATTCTCACCAAGCAACTATAACCTTCCTAAGGGTCCAAGCACCACATTTTCCAACACCCCACATCAGGTCAATCGCACACAAGACCACTAGGAGAACTCATCCCTGCAAAATCCAATCACAGAGTTAGGTACTCAACTTGCCAATGAAGTTGTGACCATATCATCTCTTTTCGGTCATCTTCCAAAGCATAGTCCATTACATCACAATGATGTTGTAGATGAAACATTTGATGAGCCAGAATATAATTTTGATGACTTGTTTGGTAAAAAGCATGAAATGGATGTAGATTTAGAGCATAATGCAAGTCCCAAGATAGAATCTAGCTTTGTTAAACATGTTTGTGCTAACAATGTTTTTGAAGGAGAAAAGGTATTAACATGGGATTGCTATCATGAGAAAGCAACAATGCCTTCCAATGATTTGAACAACTCTCCTGATCAAGATGAGCATCAAGGTGATGAAGGATGGACAAAGGAATATGGTTCATGTTGGATTGATATCCCTCGTATGCAAAATCAAATAACGGAGAAATTAGAAGAGCTGGGAGATCTGAAACTATCAGAACTTGTTGGGCCAAGTGGATGTAGGATACATCAAACTAATCAACACTCTCAGATGGACTGCCATGTCTTCCTAGGTAGGATGGAATTATATTTCAAGCAAATGATCACTATCGAAGGAATATTTATGGAAGATCCTTGGAGTACGTATCCCCCCAATGAAAAGGATGAAACAACTAGCACACATGAAAATGGTAATCAGTCCATCCAAAATGATGAGAGTAAATGTGTGAAGAGGTTTAATTCTTCCCTATATTTTGATGACCTTGATCCTTGCATTGAGATGGATTCAACAACTGATGAAACTCCTCTACCTAGTGCAGACTTGATAGAAGTGGAGAATGGATTCACCGATGCATTCATAGATTCTTCCATAATGGTGAATGAGGAAGAAACACACCTTGATGGGTTAACACAAGAAGATGGCTCTGCTGATTTAAGCAGTGAACGGATTGGAACAGATAACATGCTTCAAGATAAGATTGCCAATGAATATTGCAGTCAAAGACAAGGACTTAAATGCCAAAATGAAATTTTAAGGGGAGAAGTTCAAGTAGATATGTAGATCAATCAAATGCTCCCTGAGGAAATTCATGATGGGGTACATTTGGATGAAGCAGAGGAAAGCCAAGAAAAGGACCACAAAGTTATCTCAGAAGTTGAATCTCTTCAACATAACAAAAAGAATGAGACTAGGGAGTATTTTCCTGATTTTGATTCTATTTGCTCAAATGTGTTGGTTGAAGAAAGTCTTGGCTTAACATCCACAAATGAATTTGATCTTAATACTGATAAATTTGATGTTGAATGGCATGTTCTTGTTGATGATGTGCAGGAATACGAATTGAGAAAGTGCTTTCCTGACTTTGACTCCATGCATTCAAATGAGCTCGAAGGAAGTCCTTGTTCACCATGTGCCAGTATCCCTGACATTAATGGTGATAAGCTGGAATCATATTCTCAAACCCTTGGGGGTGACACATTTCAAGAGAATGTTCAAAGTGGGACTTCATCTCAAGGAATTCAGAAATTTTTTGACTCTATACCCGAGATGAATATAGAGATGTTGGTTAGTGAATATCCCAACTCCAAGACAAACCTTGTTTCAGTGGTGTTCCATGAGCTGAGACCTCGAGAGAAGGAGTTCATACAACACAAGTTTGCATTAGTAACTAGAAATCTTCTGAATCAGGTGGTGTCCTTTCATTATCCTCTGTATTTTAATAATTTTTAGTTTGATTATGGCGTTGGGGATAGTAAAACTTGTTTGTGGGTAAATCATGACAAAATTGAGAACCCACAATTGATAATATTTAAAGCTTTATGCCCTCAGAATGAACTTATTTCCCATAAACTTCATATTCCTAAGTATAAAGATAAGTTTGCTAGGTTTAGAACTGTGCCTAGTAAGTTAAGATTGCTGCACATAATGAAAAATCAATCAAGTCAAGGTACAAATCTTTACAGTTTTGTGTTTGTAAGGCGTAGCTTTGGAGTTAGTTTAGGATTAGGATTGGTTAGTGTTGGTTTTTGGTTTAGTTAGTTTTCTTTTTGTTTTGTTGTTGTCCTTTTTTTTCGTGTTCTCTTATTTTTCTGTTTGTAAATGGTTTTTTCTGTTATTCTGCATGTAAATAATCTTTGTATGCAAATACTTAGTTGTTCCCTATGTAAATAAATTTTTTTTTCTATTTTTAAATATTTTTGTTATTGTTTATTTGGTCTTTCTTTTCTTTCTATCCTTCCATTTCCTTTGCTCTTTTGTTTTCTGTCTTGTTTTGTTCTTTGGGGTTGATTTGTTCTTCCCCTCTTCAAATAGTGGGTTGTTATCTGAAGCATACTTTGGTTGTTAGGAGAGAAGTGGTTTAGATATTTTCAGGTTTTCTGATTGGATGATTTTGTCCTAAAACTCTTTGTTTTATGCCCATTGCCAATAAGAGTTGTGGAAGGTCTTGAAAACAAGGTGCAAAGTAATAACCTTCATTAGCTCCTCTGAATCTTTCACAAATCCATAAGATCTTCTTTTGTAATGGTGTATTTGTCCTAGGACTATGGTGTTGTAAGATTTGAGTGAAAAATATGATCTCCCAAGTGTTGTTATGAGGTCCATGGTAGTTTTCAACCCAGATCAAATGTTAAACATCTGACATATTGAAAAAGAATTAAATCAAATATCTGAAATTCTATGAGAAAACACAAAAAAAAGAGAATTATCTAAAGAGAAAAGAAGACTCAATATGAATGGGTGATTCCAGTATCTCTACAGAGGCTATGGACGCTTGACTAGCAGTAGAGCAATGCTGTGAGAAAACTAGAGGTATCTCCGTCGGGGCTATGGACGCCTGACTAGCAGCGGAGCAATGCCCAGGATATCATTGCATGACAGCTAAAAGGAATCAACTCATGTAGCTCAAATCTTACACATTGTTATTCAACAGATGAGGAAAACTTTAGAAAAGAGTGATGCACAATCAAGCACGCACATAGATTCATGGGTAGCCATTAATTGATTTATATTTGAGATTCTAGCTCAACCTTGGTTGTTATAACTGACCCAACTGGAGTTGTGATGTTCATGAACCAGGAGTTCTGGGTAGCTGAATCCTTCAACTTCTTAAAAATGGTTAAACCATTTTTCCAGTCAAGTCGCCATTTGTTATGCCTTGCATAACCACCCCATTTTATTCTGGAACAAAATGGGTCCCCCTTTCTTGTTGGTTTCTTTGCCTTTGGTTAGTGGCTTTGCCCTTGGGGGTTCTTTTTGCTTTCCTCATGTGTTTGTCTCCTTGTCCTGTTAAATTTTGGTTCTATCTCAACTTGAGTTGTTTTTCTTCTTGCTAAGATTTCAGTGACATTATCATAGACAATAGTGTTTCTTATGATAATATATCTTATGTGCTTCTGAGGACTAATGGGGACTCTATTTTGCAGGATTAAATCACACACATGATGATATTTGCCAAGGGAGCTCAATTGGAATGTATTCCTCAATCCAGTTGGTCATAATTGTTTCCTCTAAGAAGAAAGTCGGCAAGACCTTGCAGATGTCTTGTCGACTACCAGTGCATTTTGTTAATAGGCGTCTGTGTTGCATATTAGCAAGATCTCAAGGATGTCACAGCAATCGAAATTCACATGCAGATACCTATCGGCAAGACATCAATCATCGTCTTGGTGATTAAGAGTTTCCCATTGGCATGAAAGTCTCCTTCAGAGAAAGGTCTTGGCGAGATCTTTGTGTCTCACTGACCGGCTACAGAGGGATGCGCATATCGGCGGGAGATTTTTCCTTCGGAGTAAAGTCTCGACGAATTCTTCATGTCTCATGAACTAGTGTGGAATGAGAAAACACTTCGGCAAATGTCTTCTTTGGTGTGTGGTCTTGCCGAGCACTTTGTGCCTTGCCGACCACCGATAAGGATATATATCTCGGTGATAAACTTTTGTAGTGGAGAGATGTCTTGGCGAGTGCATCTAGTCTCTCCGAAAAAACATGAAAGGGGTCTATCAATATGAGGTCCTGCAATCTTGCCAACCCATTTTGTCACACCGACATGTTGCTTCATCGGGGAGAAAATGATATTGTCATGGCAACAAAAGTGAACTTGGGAGGTTTCTCGGTGAGACATAAGGCGTCTATGGGATGTCTCCCCGACAAGAGAATGTTATAATGACACATGTGAAATGAAAGAATACATATCGGTATGACCACAGAAAGGTCTCCCCAAAATGAAAAGATCGCCAAAGGATGATGCCTTTGGCATAATGTCTGGCCGAATGAAGGAAGTCACGCCAAAGAAGGTTGTCATCGGGGAGAATGGAATAGGTTCGGTAAGATGTCTTACTGACATGAGGTAGTCTTGCTGACATGTTTCTCCCTTTGGTATAATGTTTGAAGCTCGTCGGAAGGTCTCACCGACATGAGGTAATATCGGCATAAGTCTTGCCAATCCATCAAAGTCTCAATGGAATGAAGCGGCATCAGCAAAACAAGGTGTCTTCAGCGAAGGGTCACAGCGACTAAGTGGTGTCTTGCCGAAGGGGTGAGGTTTCACCGACACGAAAAGGTCACACTGAAAGCGATGGATTTCCCAATGAAAGAGACATCAGTATAGTCGAGGATAGCTCGCTGTAACCTCTGGCCGACAGTGAAGAGTCTTGCCGAAACAAAGTGAACCTGGCGAGAATAAGAATTCAATGAAAGGTCTCGGCAACCCGGGGATCTCTTGGCGACAGGACGTGAGTTTGGGGTAAGATCTCCCCAAAATGAAGAGGTCTCCCTGACATAAGGAAATGAGCTCGCCAATGGATCCTGAGCCTCGCCGTAACATCCCACTAATTTGAAGAAGTCTCCTCGAAGTAGAAGAAGCTTGAGCTCGGAGGGAAAGATTTTGCTTTCGTCGTGAGGTCCTACCGACCCAATAGGGTCTTGCCGATACAGAATGTGCTCACTGAGAGAAGAGGGGCTTCTCCGTGAGGTCATGTCGACTAGAGATTGTCTTACCGATGGGTTTTTGTGAGCTCGATATGACTTCTACAACTCACTGAAAGGTCTCATCGACTATCTTACGTTACGCTGATAGTTGCTAGAAGAGATATAATCGCATCGAGGAGACATGATTAGTGTCTCACCGACATGTGATTCAAGTTGGACCACTTTTGACTGCCTGGGAATCTGGCGTGGCATA